>PVKN010012279.1:0-20892 GCA_004027915.1 Capromys pilorides
CAGCCTCCAAGCTGTGGGCTACAAAAAACTGCTTCCTTTATAAATCACCAAGGCTCTGGCTTTTTGTTCCCATATCAGAAAATAGCCTAAGACCCCAGCTTATTGTGATGACCTCCTCGGAGAGAGAGCCTTCCAGCTTTTTCCACATTCAAATCCTCTCATTGCCTACAAAATCTCCTCTCAGCCAACTTGAACATGGAAGCACACGGGGAAGGGAATTCATACCTCAAGAACTGCAGTCACAGCCTAATCAGCCCATCAAAGTTCACATGAAAGCTATTGGAATTAAAGCAGTGAATTATTTGGTGCAGGTGACAGCAAAAACTAACTAGCCTACCAGGACAGCCTGAGTATTTCCTGTTCAAAGTGGTTGCAAGTAGAAGTGTTTTGGATTTTTGACTTTTAAAAAAAGATTTTAAAATATTTGCATAAATATAATGAGATATATTGGAGAGAAGACTCAAGTTTAAACATCAACACATCTATGATTCTTATATAGTTTACATGCATAGCAGGAAAGAACCTAAATTTTATGTGGTACTCTGGGGTGTCTGTCCTTTCACTATGGCCCGGCACATGAGGTCACGCAAGTGAGATTATTTAGTGGTGGCTTTACATCAAGGTTTCAAAAGTGACGGAGTCTGGGGCATTTCAGACTTTGGAATTTTTGATTAGGGATGGCTAACCAATCATGGAACAGAAGAAAGGAGTGGAAGAACTCCTGACCTCCTCATACTAGTCACAAAATTAAACTGCATGTAGATGAAATCCTAAAACACTAAGTGTGAACACCAAACTTAAAACTTGCAGAAATAAAATATAAGAGGATTTTATCTTGACTGCTATGGAGAATTTACAGTTACTCTCCATAGCCACATGTGTGGCTATGCAGATGAAAAATACTCAAAACAATATTTGTGTCTTCACAAGTAACCTTGTCATTGGTTCCTAAACAAAACATTATGACAGCTGTTTACATAACATTTGCATACTGTTGGGTATGGTAAGTAATCTCGAGAAGGGAGGAAGGGCATAGGTCCCATGCAAATAAATACCATTCCGTTTTACATAAGGAACTTGAGGGGGCAAACCCCCAGGTTTTCTGCAGGTTCAACCCTTGGGCCTACAAGTTTGAGGCTACTTAGCAAACTCCACCTAAGGAAGCAAAGAAACTTGAACACCCACACATTTTGATATCTGTGGAGTGTTCTGGATCTGATTCTCTGTGCATATACAGGAATAACTACATTAAACAAGAATGATGGGGGGGGCAAGGATCAAGATACACTAGACTAAATTCTGGTATTCAGTAGATTCATAAAAACTGAAAATATGAGCCATGCCCTAAGAAAAAGTGGTAGGACCTTGCCCTTGCCAGGCAGGTGCTTATGCCGCTGAGCTATTTCTCCTGCCCTATGATTTATAACATTTAAAGAGCACCTTCAAATCAATATGAAGAACTGAATGCTAAGGAAAGGAGTAGGAAATTCACAGAAGACAAGATTGAAATGTGGCCAATTCCACACGCTGAGGCAGGGCTCACGCTCAGCGAGCCCTAACCGTATATTGCTCTCAGGGCTTTATTGTGCCTTCACCATCCTGGCCAAAAGCAATTACTGGGCCCTAACCAGGTGGCTCTGTGTTTTCCATGGGATAGCACCCACAGTCCTGGCAATAACCGCATGAGGATTTTATAGCTAACTCTTTCCTCTACTGAGCAAGGAAAGTAGGGCCAATGTCATGCATCTAGTAAGCAGTAGATCCAGGATTTGAACATGAGGGCCTTGGCTCCTAGATCTGGACTTTCAACTGCTATTGTTCAAAAGGATTCAGAGCTTTACGTGAGGAAGGTGAAACGCTTCTGGTGGTGAGTGGTGGTGACGATGCATAAATAAATGTACACTATCAATGTACTTAATACTACCAAATACCACTGAACTATACGTTAGCAATGGCGAAGATGAAAAATTTTATCTTCTACCACACTAAAAATATGAACAAATAACAAAAATAAACATGATTCTGAAAGCAACTTGTAGTGTTGTTAGAAGTCCTTCAAAGAGGGCCAGAGAAGGTCTCTGTTTTTTCTTTTTCCTGATATTTCATACCATTAGTTTCCTGTTGTTAAAACTCCAAGGAAATGTCACAGTCTCAGCCCCCAGGGGCTCTTCTGTCCCCTTGGGTGTCCTGGGTACCCCTGGTGTCTTCATCTCCCCTCCAAGGACCTGGCTTCCCTTCTGCTCTGCACCCATCACCTGTGACGATGGTAGACCCTGGGGCATCCCCTTTCACCTCCCGAGCAGACCACCACTCTTGAGCACTGTCTACCCTCTCTGTCTCTTTCCTTCCTTGCCCAAGCTTTGCATATTTTGTTTTCAGTTATTGCCTCACTGCAGATTCTGATTGTCTCCTGTGCTTGTAAATTTGATTTTGGTTCTTTGACCCTACTATAAGTATAACCAGGAAGAACTTAGCCACTCAGCTTTGCAACAAGCGCCAACTTTTTTACGTTAGGGTACAAAGTTTTGGGATGGAAACTGTATTGTGGCTCCATAAAGTGGTTTATCAAAGCTGGACTTGATGTTATGATGAAGCCTGGAGCCCTTACGGTGATCTCTTTATATGCCTATATACAGATCCCTCCATTTGCCTACAGCTGCATAGGAAATCCCCAACTCTGATAGCAGAGATCAATAGAGGGAGGAGTCCTCATTCTTGTGGTCAGGGACAAGGGCTGAGTGAGAGGAGAAAGAAAAAAAAAAAAACCTATCACTTTTTACTTCTCATCTTCACCTTGAATTTTAAAAATTAACCACATGCAAAAAAAAAAAATATTCAAAATAAAGTCTGTGTCCTAACAGGTATAGGGCCCAGCATTTGACTCTGAGAGTGTCTGGAGCATACTCCAGGGTGACCCTGATTTCCAGGGTGAGCCCCCAACTTCCGGGATGCCTGTCCATAGGAGCTAGGTCTGCCACAATAACTACAAACACCACATCTGTAATTGGGAAGGAAGTCACAGTGGTGGTATAGTTGAGTCATGGACTGTCGCTCTTGATTTGCAGCTGCTCTGTCCCTGAAAACAACACTGGGGAGAAAACAGAGCTTCTGCCCTTCATTAGCCAGAGGAGCCAGGTAAGGTAAATATTTGAGACTGGAACAGCCTGCGTCCATGGAGGTTGGGATTTCAAGAGGGAGGCACTGTGCTGCCAGGTTGCCAGGAGATCAGGCAGCGGGAACTGATCTGCCTCACAGGGCTCCTTGGTTTTACAGGGGTGGGAAAAAAGCAGTCATATTTGGATCTACACGTAAGCTGTGCATGGTGAGAGTATCTGGCTGTACCTTACATTAAGGTTCATGTTACTCCTGCTTTTGTTTTTGATACTGATTTTTTACACTAAACCATTTTCTGCAGGCACATGCCTATGATCCCATTTTCCTGGGAGGATGAGACAAGAGAACTGCAAGTTTGAGGCCATCTGGGGCATATTAGATGTCCTATCTAAAACAACAACACCAAACAAAGAAACAAACAAAGAGATACAACTAACCAAACAACTGAATAAGGAATAATCTGTTTTCTAGATGTGAACATGCTTATCTTACTGTATTTACTGACTCATTTCTCTAAGTGGTCCTAAATAAAACTAGGATCATGACACTGGCCTAGTTAAAAACTTTCAGTGTCTTTCTATTTCTCTTAGGATAAAGTCCTGACTCCTATAGCTCATATACAATTAAACATCTAAACTGGGATGGCTATTAATACCCAGGTTAGGAAAACAGGTGTGATGGAGACTTCTAGAAACCCAAGACGTGTCCATGAGGCCCAGAGAGCTCTGGCTCCTGGCTTCTTCTCTTATGGTTCCCACCTGCTCACTTTGCACCAGATGTGTTGACCTCCCTCTGTGAAAGGGAGTTGTTGAAAGAAGCCACTGTGAAATCTTCCCTGTCCCTTTGCTATGATCCTGTGTGCTATATTTATCGTCAGCGGTTCAGAGGTCAAATGCTCAGGCTCTCCACCCAGGCTAGAATGCTCTCTCAGTTACTGTGTATTTGATCTCTGCTCATTTCCATCATGGCATTTGCTATACTCTGGAAAGATGTTGTTTGTGCATTTGTTTATTATCAATATCAGCTACCAGAATAAGGTCAAGGACTTCTATCTTTTATTGGCTTGACGTGGTATGCGCACGGTCAGCGCATGGTGAGGTGAAGTCCCCTGCCTGGACTCTCATCACAGGAGTAAAGTGCAGCCATCACACAACACAGTGAATAACACCAGAGAGAAGCACAGGGCACAACGAAGCAGAGAGAGAACACAGATGAAAAAGCCACTTGACCAGGGACCAGTCTAGTTATATTCCTTGTGATACGTAATTTACCCTTTGTTCTTTCCTTCTTGGCAATTGGGGTTCCATATTTGCAACCAAAGACTTTTAGTAAAATGCAATTAATCCTTTTCCTTTGGAATATTTTTTTTTTCAAATAAAGCATTGTGGCAGATTATGCTACTTGCGTTCCTTTATCCATCTTTGTCCTCTTTTTTGCTGAGAGAAGAGATATCAGTTTCTTGTTGCTGCTCTAACATAGTGCCACAAGATTAATGACCTTAAAATAATACACATTCATTATAGTTCTGAAGGTCAAAAATCTAAAATGGGCTGGTGGCCTGTGCTCCTACTAGAGCGGGGGTCCTCAGCCTTTTTTGGCAATAGAGATTGGCTTCATGGGAGACAAATTTTCATGGATGCATAGGGGTGTGTGTGTGTGTGTGTCCAGAGGATTCAAAGGAACGTGCACGCGCAGTTCCCAGTAGGGTCTGGGTTCCTACGAGAAGCTAACACAGCTGTTGACCTGCCAGGAGGTGGGCGCATGAGCCGCGGGGAACATCTGCAAAGGCCGTGGAGTCCCACACTTAGGTCACTTTCTCTTCTGCTGTGTGGCTGGTTTCTTAACAAGTTGGGAACTCCCGTTCTAGAGCCTTCCATGGACAGCCTGCTTCTCCACCTCCTCCAGCTCTCAGGGCCTTTGTGTGTTGCTCCCTTATCTTCAGCCTCTCCCTGTCTTCCTGAGATCTTGGCTCCTGTCACCACCTCTCTTTATTTTGAATCTGACCCTTTCATAAAGACTCCCATGGTCACACTGGTTGTACCTAGGCCATCTGGGATAATCTCCATATCTAAATATCTTCAACTGGATCACACACACAAAGTCCTTTTCCCACAAAAAGGAACATATTTATAGATTTCAGGAATGGGGATGTGGTCATTATTACTGAGCCATTATTCTATTGATCGCAAGGACAATGCTTCTTTGTACTTATTTCCTCTTCTGGTGATTGGGATGAGGGTGCAACCACTGGCACCCGAGCAACCACCCTGGGCCATGGTTTGGGAGTCACGGGCTGAGGGAGGATTGGGGATGGGTAGCAATACAGAGATCCTCCCCACTAGGGTTCTGGGAATCTTTCCTCCCAGCCCTGTACTGCTGGTACCCTGACTTCTTTCAGGTTTTTAAAACTTTCTAAATCTAACTGATGGAATCACATTCCTTGTACTTTTTCCTTATAATTTTTTGTGGTGCTGGGCATGGAACTCAGGGCCTCACCAACCTAGACAAGCACTTTACCACTATCTTATACTCACTTCTTTAATATTTTATATTCTCCTTTTCTAGTTTATTTTATATCCTGCTCATTTCTGTACACTGGTAATTATTTTATAAGAACTTGAGAGTTTTTCTTTTTCTTTTTCTTTTTTTTTTTTTTTTGAGACAGGGTCTGGATACATAGCCCAGAGTGGTCTTGAACTCATGATGTATCCCAAGCTGGCCTCAAACTTCGGCAAGTCTTCTGCTTCAGCAACCTGATTGCTGGGATTACAGGTCCCTGGCAAGAATCTGAGTTTTGGTAGCTATCTGTATTCTAGATTTTATTAATTGATTCTCCACATATTTGACAATTAGGTCATTATCAGTTTTCTTCTACATGAAAATCAAGTTCTAACATTTTAATTCAAGAATTCTAAAAAGAAATTCATAACTTTATATGCATCCCATGGCAGGTGCTCAACGTTGATTATTAAAGATGTAAGTAAGGAGAAAGAACTCTCATACATCAATGGCATCTACAAAAAAAAAATCTCCAAACCCATGTGCTCTCGTGAAAACTTAGTTGAAGGAAGGTACGGGAATATCACCATATGACACTTTTTTATGCTCCAAAGCATACAGCAAGACTGCATAGATAATTTTAGAAGCCAGCTTAACATACTTGCATAAAACTTAATTTTATCAGATATTTTAGATTGGATTTTACTACAAAGAAGTTCATGGGGGTGGGGGTGGGGAATAGAATCCTCTGTACTCTCTGTGCCTGATAGGACAATAACAAATGACATTATTCTCTCGACTTTGCACACAAATAGCGTCTTGCACAACCTTTATTGCTCTGTATTATTTTCCTGATTAGCAGCCATAAGCGTTTGGAGGAAGGCGCATGCAGGTCAACGATAAGAGCTCCTTTGTAACATGCGGCTCACAGGGGCGCAGCTAATCGTAGTGAAGATGAAGTCCAAGATCGCTGTGCAAGGGCTGATACTTGCCAGGAAAACTCGAGATATTATTTATTTATCTCTTTGTCTTATTATTCCCAAATTCCTTTACTTTTATTTCTCTTTACTATACTCCTAACTACTAAATAGTGTATATTTATTTGCTTTTATTTTTTTGATGTTTCACTAAAATATAAACCCTCCAGGGCTGAGATCCCGTGTGCATTTTTTGCTGGCAGCTCGTTCCTCAGAGTACTCACTCCTTAGCACAGCTGTGGCCTAAATGCCCATCCGGTCATAGACGCTCCCTGCCAGGTGGATGGTGACTTTGGAGTTGGGTCTAAGAGATGCGGGGTTGGGGGTGTCTTGGTTACTTTTTCATTGCTGGGCTAAAAATGAAAAGATGAGGGGCTCATTGTAGCTCGCAGTCCGCAGAGGTTTCGGCCCATCGTCAGCTGGCTCCAAAGCAGGGTGGCTGGTGGGGCAGAGGGGCACCGCAGAGGGGAGATAGGCCGTGGCTGGGCAGGCGGGAGGCAGGAAGCAGGAAGCTTCCCTGTCTACTTTAATTCCAGTTTTGTGCTTCCTCAGAGTCACAATTCTTTTTTCCTAACATATTTGTGCCAAATTTTGTTGTTATTAGAGTTATTCTATTTATTGTTGCAATAACAACATATGTATATAAAGAGACAACTGCCACAATGAGACTTCACTGAAATAAATACTTTCTTTTTTGTATTCTAGGGAAGGGTCTCCAGGGTGTGCGGGGTCTCACTACTAGATCAGACTTGTAGTGACCCACCTGTTTACAGCCTCCCAAGAGCTGGTATTACAGGACCACGGCACCATGCCCAGTCTCAATTGCTGTCTCAGTGTGCCCTGGGGGCGGGGGCGGCTCCTCAGGCCCTGGGATCGAACCCCTAGCCTGGCGTCTGCTTGCAGGTGCTTTACTCCACTGAGCTACTTGGCTGGCCCTGAAATAAACACTTGGAAAGACTCAAAAATATCAAATTAGTAATAAGAGGTTGGGAAAAATCATAAAATCTATAATATTTTCCTTAAGAATACCTTTAAGTTCTTATCTACTCCAAAAGAAGACAAATTAGAAATGAAAAATGATGTCATATAGATGTGGTTAGGCCGAAAAGAGTGGCTTGGATTCTGACCAGTGAACTTACAGTGGGAAAGGGCTATGACTTTTCCCCAGATTGGGAAGTCTATATTCACTAAAGTTCAAATATGATGTTCTAATATAGCACAATTTGGATTTGGCATGTCCCCCAAAGGCTTTGGTCCACTGAGGTCACAGTCTCGAAAACCTCGTGAGGCCCCACCCTGTTTCTCTTTCTGTCTGTCATTTCCTGGCTGCTTTGTCATGAGTAGCTTTATTCCAGTGTGTGCCCTTGGTCCCTGCCAAAGACATGCTTTCTTACCATAGCCTCAAAAGAAGTGAGGCCAATGCCCCTGAACTGAAATCTCTACAGCTGTGACTCAGATTAAATCTTTTCTCTCTATACATTTATGATCTCTGATCTTTTTCTTATAGTATCAGAAAGCTGACTAACACACAGTATAAATGTATTTTTTAAATTTCTTAATTGACATTTTTTGTTTGTTTGTTTTTGAGACAGGCTCTCAATCTCCAGTTCAGGCTGGCCTCAAACTCACTTTGTAGCTCAGTCTGGCTTCAAACTCACTTCAATCCTCCTGCCTCAGCCTCCCGAGTGCTCGGATTACAGGTGTGTGCCAACATGCCTGGCTTAACTGACCTTTTTGATTAGCGCGTTACTTAATAATTCCAGCTGTGTTGAGCAAGATCATTTTCACTATACTGTAAGATATGTGCAAAGAATGACACGGTCTCCCAACACCACTGGCCAAGGAGCTCAGGAGTGGAGTCCTAACACCATTTGATACTGGGTTTATGGGCCTTCCAGTAGTTCCTTTACTGAAGCCAGATCGGCTTTCCCCTCATTTGCATAGTGTGAGCAAAGAAAATGTTTTGGCTCTGCGGCAGGCAGCACCTTTCCTTTGAGAATATCAAACCTCTTCACAAATGCATTCTTTTAGTGACCGATAGCACCTGTACCACCCGAGGAGCTGGAGGGACAGCGTTATCCTCTTACCAAGGATGTTAGACCTGGGCTGAGCGGCTCGCAGACATCTCCATGTGGACTGGCAGGACAACAGTGCTCCTGCCAATGTCGCTGCCCCTCTGTGCTTTGTTCCTTGTTCTTATGGGTTCCCAGTGGGGACCACACGAACATAAGAGCCCGCGTCTGCGAGCCATGATGGTGAGTTCAGCCGCCGGCTGTGCCGCTAACTCACTGTGGCTCCGCGGGTGCTTCCTTTCTTCCTCCTTTCTCTGCTCCTTAATCTGCAGCGTGAGTGCAACAGTTGTCTCTCCAGCAGTCCAGACTGAGGGGGAGCAGCGCTTGTCAAAGAAATGCAGACGTTGTGTCTGTAGACACAGCGAGGGCTCATGGACGTCATCTAGCCTCTCTTCACCTCCTTTCAGAGTTCTGGAGTTCTGTTATTTGGTGTGCTTGGTCAAGTGGGGGTCTGTACGTTCTCTTCTGCACATTTGCTGCTGAGCTCAGAAGTGCGGTCCTCTGTCAGGCGTTCCCACCCAAGGCCAGCCCGCCTACCATCTTCACCATCTTCCAGGATGGTCCAGAATACAGTGGAAGTGACAGGCTGCCCAGGGAAGGACCTGTTGGGTTGCGAACTCTTATGAAAATCCTAGTAACTGCCTGGTGCTTTTTAAAGGCTTGAGCAAATCATTGGCTCTCTCTATGTATTAACGGAAATACTGCTCATAGTGGCAAAAGAGCCAAATATACTATAATGTGAGGTCATTCATGAAAGATACTGTAGAGGAGTACTTACTGGCTTACAAAAACAGTTGTGACAGAGATGTAAAAAAGCAACTCTGAAAGGGTAGTGTACAACACAGTCTCACTGCTGTGGACAAGTAAGGATTTGAAAAAAAAATAATTGGAAGGATATATAGCGGCTATCTACGGCTAATGGGATTACAGAGATTTAAATTTTTCTTTTTTGTGTGTATCCATATTTTCTAGTTTTCTACACTGACTATATTTACTTTGGCGAAAGAAAAACTGATTTCAATGAAATAAATTGCTATTGAAAAACTACTTGTAGAAAAAAAATGAGAACTCTAAAATATTAAGGACAGAGTCTTTTTCAAGCAGGAAGGATGGCTTTTACTCTTTTCCAGAGGCATGTTGTCTATAATGACAAATGTTTGAAATAAACCAAGTGACACTTACAAATCTATTTCTTCCCAGGTGAATTCTCCCCTAAGCTGCTTACAGGAGAAACTCAGAACATGTGCAAGCAAGCACAATTCTGTGAGATGCCTGAAATACGCAGGCATAAGAAGCAAGACAGTGCAATTTTTTCTTTTTGGATTTGCCAGATATAACCTTATTTATTTATTTAAAATTTAGGACAGGGTCTACAGGGTCTACAGTGTCTCACTACACAGATCAGACTCGTAGTGATGCTGCTGTTTTCAGCCTCGCAAGTGCTGAGATTACACGCGTGCATCACCATGCCCAGTCTCAATCGCCCTCTCAGGTGTCCCAGGGTGAGGCTGGCACAGCATGCTAGAGATTGAACCCTGGCCACTGGGCTCTGCCAACACAGGCCCTGTAGTCCATTGAGCTATCTGGCTGGCCATTGCCAGATATAACTGTAAAACAAATCGCTGATTTTCTTTTAAGTATTGGGAATTGAATTTCAGAACTTGCATATGCTAAGCAAGTATTCTACCACTGAGCTATCTCCCAAGCCCCAGGACAATCACCTTCTGAGACACAGAATGGAGATATTTATCTTTCTAATTGTAGTACATTCTATTGGTTACCAAAGGCCTTTTGTAAGTCCACATGTCTAAAATCTCTAAAACTATTTAATGCCTGATTTGTTGATTGCCTTAGTACATAGGTATTGCTGTGCTCCTGTGATAGCTGCTGAAAGCTAAAGCTCAAATATTTAAATTTTTTTTCTTTCCCATCTTGAGAGATGGTGGGTGAAAAAACTTGAGAAGTCAGACACTAAAGAGAAGAAACCCAAAGCCAAGAAGGCTGCTGCCAGTGACACTGGTAAAAAAGGTAAGGCGAAGGCAAAGAAGTCCAAGAAGGGGCAGCCCCACTGCAGCCAAAATCCTGTCCTGGTTAGAGGAATTGGTAGATGCTCCTGATCTGCTATGTATTCCAGAAAGGTTTTCTACAAGAGGAAGTGCACAGCTGCTAAATGAAAGGTTGAGAAGAAAAAGGAGAAAGTTCTTGCAATCACAAAACCAGTCAGTGGGGACAAGAATGGAGGTACACGGGTGGTTAAGCTTTGAAAAATGCCTAGATACTACCCTACTGAAGATGTGCCCCGAAAGCTCTTGAGCCACGGCAAGAAACCCTTCAGTCAGCACGTGAGGGAACTTCCAGCCAGTATCACTCGTGGTACCATCTTGATCATCCTCACCGGGTGATACAGAGGCAAGAGAGTGGTCTTCCTGAAGCAGTTGGCCAGCGACTTGCTACTTGTGACTGGGCCTCAGCCTTAATCGTGTTCCTCTACAAAGAACACAGCAGAAATTTGTCATTGCCACCTCTACAAAAATTGGCGTCAGCAAAGTGAAAATCCCCAAACCCCTCACTGGTGCTTACTTCAAGAAGAAGAAGCTGCGGAAACCCAGACACAAGGAGGGTGAGATCTTTGACACTGAGAAAAGAGATACCAGATTTCAGAACAGCGCTAGGTGGATCAGAAAGTGGTGGACTCACAGATTTTAGCAAAAATCAAAGCTGTTCCTCAGCTCTGGGGCAAACTGATCCGTTTTTGCTCTGACAAATGGAGTTTATCTTCATAAATTAGTGTTTTAAATTTCTTACTAAGAACCTATCTAAATAACTGATTCATTTTTAAAAACTTAACTTTCTACCCAACCATTAAGGAGTAGAATGACATTGCATTCCTAAAGAGGCTTTTATTGGCTAGGGAAATAGCTCAGCCATCTAAGCACCTGTTTAGTAAATGAAAGGACCTGGGTTCCATTCCTGATATGGCATGCCATGCCAGCCCTTCGCTGAGCCAGCCATCGAAACTGGGGGTGGTGGCACATGCCTGTAATCCCAGCACTGGGGAGGTGGAGACAGAAGAGTCACTATGACTCTGAGCTGTGTAATGAGACCCTCTACCAATTACTTACTTACTTAATTAATTTAAAAAGGTATTTATTGATATCCCCCTGTATTAGGCACAGGTGTCGTGTGCTGGGAACATTCCAGCCAATAAGACACTGTGGTCCTGTCCCTTCCCGAAGCCAACATTCTAGGTGGATGACATGAAGCCAATAATTATAAACGTGATGACTCTGACAAGATGAGAAACACAGGATGGGAAAGGGGGCTTAATCTGTTCAACATTTTCCCTGTGTGCAAGGCATTTCAACTGAGGTCTGAAGCAAGCATAGGAGTGTAGCAGGCAAAGAGTAGGCGTGGAAGTAGGCGCTGGGGTGACATTTTGCTATAAGAAAGTGACCCAATCCCCCACCTACCACTTCTCCTTGAGACAACAAGCTCTTCTGCATCCCATTGGGATCTGTGGGTCAGCTGGGGCACGGCTGGGCTCTGGTGTTCATGTCTCCCTTGTATGTTCTCTTCTCCTTTTGACCAACAAATTCCAGGAATTTGCTCTTTCCATAGCACATACAAGGAGCACCAGAGCCCAAATGAGGTCACACAAGTGCATTTAAGGGTAGCTGTTTTATTTAGAAATGTAGCACTGGCTAAATTCACCCAATGGTTAAGTCCCCCAAAAGCCTATTAGTAGGTCAACCATCTATACCTGGGACTTCTCAAGGCATCCATGGCCAATGTGGTTAAGATATGAGACCAGTGGGCTTAGGACTAATGCTACTTGTCCTCTTATAATTGGCTGTTTTTGGAAGTGTTTTACCATAGAAATGATGGTATCACCTTTAACCTTACTCCAAGACACAATGACTTGTCCAACTTCTATCTGAACTTATTATCAAAGGGTTAAATGATATGGAAATACATGTTAAGCATTCCTTATTTGAAATTCTTGGGATTAGAAGTGTTCTGGATTTTTTTTTTTTGGGGGGAAGAGATTGGGGAAGATTGCATTTACATAGAGATATCTCAGGGACAAAACTCTAAGCATAAAATTCATGTATGTTTCATATACAACTCATATAAGAGCCTGAAGATAATTTTATACAATTTTTAAATAATTTTGTACAGGAGATAAAATTTCATAGTGTGAAATTTTCATGTTATTACTCAAAAAGTTTTAGATTTGGGAGTCTTTCAGAGTTCGAATTTTCAGATTACAGTTTCTACCTGTACCACAATCACCCCATGGAATGCACGCAGCACCCACCGAGTCACCCATTCCTCCTCAGTCACGAACCATGCACTGATCTCTGTGTGACCCTAACATATTCAGAGCTTTGCATCAGAGGCAATGAAACTAATATTTGACCCCTAAGCAAACAGCATTAAATCTGATTTCGACTCACTCACCTGGAATGGAGGTCGGCTATTTCATGCACAGTGAATAAGACAAATGCGTCATAAAACGTGAGGAAACATCTCATTTGACTATTTTATCCCATGAAATAAGATCTTCTATTTGGTCAGATCATTTTGATAGGGTTACAGAAATAGGCCAGTTTATTTTTACCCATCGTTGTACAGATATAGTCATTTGCTTTACAAGTGCTCGGGTCTAATGCCTGAGCGAACAGGTGTGAGGACAGCAGTTGGCCAAATATAAACTTGAACAAGTTCATGAATTTAGCAAGTATGCGCTCCCCACGGAAGACAGCACACGCCCTGCCACCGCATTCTTAGCTGTTGTTTTACATTTTTCTGCAGAAACCTGTGCCAGCATCAGTTAAAGTGACTTTTCTCTCTTCTGTTCATAAGAGATTAAATAGAAATCACTGTCTCCCTGATGCGTCAGGTCTGGAATTGTTTTTTCCTTTCATTTGTTAAAAGCCCCACTTTAAAATCTTGGGGATTTAAAATAGCACCTATATTCTTCCTAACAACTCGTATTTCCCATAAAAGACATTCTTACTAGATGGCTCACAGTAACTCTCACTCTAAAGATGTGCCATTTTAAAGGAAATTGAAACTTCTAATAAATGTGATAGATTGGGGTAAGTTCTTTTCCTCTATTCGTTTTTCCATAGTTATGTAAGCTTTCTGCTTTACGGTATTATTGTATTTTATTTCTCAAGCTGCAAAGATGATTTTAAGAAAGACTACCTCTTCCTGGTTTCTTCTTCTGAAATATTTTGATTCCATCATTGGAGTGCACTGGCTTAGTTACGCAGGCTTCCTGCTCTTTTGACCAGGTTCCTGTGAAAGTTGGTGTCATGCGCACAGCGGTCATAGTGGCATCCAGAGAGGATAGTCGCCGACACTTTCCCTAAGTGAAAAGACAAGTTGAATTCTGCCCAATGGGGAGCATTTTCAGGGGTGGTGGGAATCCTCCATGTCCCCACTGAGGGTCCCTCTTGAGTGACGCTTGTGTGCTCATAGAGGTGTGCGTCAGTGAACTTCAAAGGCATTGATTTCCACAGGTGAACCAAAGGGCTTATTAGAGAGAACTGGTAGACCAAGCTTGGGCTTAATTCGTGAGTTCTGGTCATAGGCCTGTCTTCTCCCAGTAGGCTATTTTTGTGTAAATAATACATTGTTTCCTTCAGTTTTTCCTTCTGAAAATAGAAGACTAGTACTATTACTTTGACTATAACTTTTGGATGTTGTAACAGATCCAACCAAATAGAAGTTGTAGCCACACAGGCAATATTAACCAATTCGATTTCTATGAGTATCTCACATGCAGGTCTCTTCCCCCTCATGGGATGGCCTGTTTATCTAAACTGACCAAATTAACTGATCCAAATTTTGTCATTGGATATGCTCAAGTTCTTTTCGGTTTTGGACAGGGTCTTGCTATATAGTTCAGGCTGGCCTTGAATTCATGACAATTGGCCTACCTCAGCCTCCAAGTGCTGGGCTCACCACCCCACCCAGCAAGCTCAAATTCTTTTCTTTTTAAATTAAATGTAGCTCAGGCTGGCCTTGAACTCATAATGATCTTTTTGCATCAACCTCCATAATGCTGTTATTACAGGCATGCATCACCATCGTGGCTTCAAATTCTTAATAGAATCACAGCCCCAACTAATACGTGCTCAAGCTCTTAATAGCATCATAGCCCCAATTAATATGAATTCTAATATTTTAATCTGAACTTTAATATGAGCTGATACAGTTAAAGGACAGAATTAGCTAGGCATAGGGGCACCGAGTAGCACAGTGCCAGCGTTTTGGGAGCCTGAGACAGAAGGATTGCTCAAGTATAGGAGTGTGAGACCAGGCAGGTACCATAGCAAAGCCCTCTCTCAAACCAAAGAAAATGAACAGCAATAATCAAAAGGAAAGTTATGCCAGGTCATCTCTTTCAGCATGGTATGAGGTTTACGTTAAAATCCTTTCTGTGTACTGTAGGATTAAATCATGTAGTTTTATAGACCTCAACCAAAACATAAATCGGTTTGTCATGGTGATAAAACTTGAAGCATAAAAGATATACTGTAAATATAAATTTTGTTCTCTTTAGTCATGTGATCCTCCCAAACCCAACCATATCAAGTTTAATTTGTAAAATGGTTCAAAACCAGCTTTTCTTGCCTTGTAAGATGTTTGTAAAGTGCTTGTGGTAACCAAACAGAAGCTATGTGAAACTCGTTGAGGGTCACACAATGTGATTTTAGGAAAGGTTCAAACACATCTGCATTGCTGTTACTGTTGGGCAATAGTTAAATGTTAACTTTTTACATTTTGGTTTCTGGCCAAGGAAAGATCAGGAAAAAAAAAAAGGGAAAGGAAAAAATTAGCAGGCAGATTTAATCAACAGCTAAACTAAAATTAAGAGATGTCGACAAAGATGATGAATACTTGAATAATTTTTAAAAATTATTAGCCCTCTCCATTTTACCATTTTATCAAAATTGTCTCCATTCTTAAAACCCTGCTTGGTAAGTGCACCAGAGGGTAAACAGTAGGAAAACGGTAATGGCCGTTCCGCTGACACGGAGTGAGGAGGGCTCGACATGCGTCGCTGTAGCTTTGGAAGCCGCTGCCAGGGACATCTGCCAGGTGGTGGGGCAAGAGGAGGATTATGTTTCATGGGCCGAGGTGTGAGTCTTGTGATTGTCATAGTTCATCTTCCCTGAGGCTAGGGCACAGAGCAGCTTCCAGCTCCCAGGTTGGTGTCCCATTCCCGGCCCAGCTGCAGTGGGTGGGCCGGCTCCCTTCTCCTAGGTTTGCTGGGGACTCCCATACCCGATGATGAGCGGGCCCCAGAGAGGGGCTTTGAGCTACTGCCAAGCAAACCTGCTCGCACGAAGCAGGGCTTTGCCTTTTTCTGCCCCATGACCTCAGCTTCGGGGAAGGCTTTGGCTTCCCAAGTATGGGCTGACAACCTAGATGGTGACGTACAGGGCAGAAGGTGGTGAGTTACAGTTGGTGGCCGTGGCCTGAGCTAGGTGCACTCCTTAGACTTAGACACAAGTCTGCCAGGGCCATGCTGCTGAGAGGAAAAGAAGGGAAATCGGTGATCTAATTCCTTGCCAGTGTTGTCACACACACACACACACACACACACACACACACACACACCCCACACACATATACACTGTCTCCTTTGGTCCCCATAAACTAGGGAGATATCTTTCCTCATCTCCACCGTACAGTTGAGAAAACTGCTTCCCAGAGAGGGAAAACTGTGGGCCCAGCATCCCTGAGCTTGGCCTGACTCCCTCAGGTTCATTTCCACCCTGCCATCCCCAGAGTGGTTGGTTTTTTGCTGCACCGTTATTTTTGTCTGTCACTCAGAGAGGGGACAGGTGGAGGTGGGATGGGCACCCGGGGTGGCCCTGTGGACTCTAGGTAAGAACGCAAAGACACCTCTATCTGATCCTGGCCAGACAGATTGGTTGTACAGCGGTTAGGTTCCTCGGTTAGACTGTGCAGCACTAATTACGCTTCCCAGCACTGCGCTTAAGCACGCGCTGCTGTGGTCAGCCGGCCGTAGGCGTGGCTCCGGCTTCTCAGCGGGCACTCTGTTCTCTTGAAATAATGACATTCTTAAAGTACTGTGCTTTGCCTGTTACTCAGACCAGATGCTACTTCCAGGAAATCCGCTACTCAATGTGAATGGATTCCCTGTCCGGAAAGGAAACCAGATGCCTGCGCAGCGGGGAAGAGCTGGCTGCCGGACTTACCAGCCAGGTGGAATTTCATTTCTCTGCACTTCTGGGATCTTGCTCTTTAATAAAGTGGCTTCATTAGTCACTAACAGAGATGTAATTGTTCCAGCATCTGAAGCTGACTGGTGTGTGTGTGTGTGTGTGTGTGTGTGTGTGTGTGCTATTAGAGATCAGAAGGTCTAGAGCAGCTCTTGCCCTGGTCTCTAAGGCCCCTGGCGGTGACTGCTTATCTTTGTCATCACCACTCTGCTAGTGATAGCAGCGGACCATTCTCTGCTCAGTTGCTCTGAGCTACGCGTCGGCGTGACCTCATTTTGTGTTCGTGATTACGCTCGACTACATTTCATTTTAACATTGGTTTTAGTATAGATAGCGAAAGCTGAATTCAATGTTTTAGCCATAAGAGGGATTTATTTATTTTTCATAGAAGAAGAAGCCTAGGTGTAAGCCCTTCCGGGCAGGCACCTGCCCTCCCACCTCCATGTCCCCAAGACCTGAAGTCTCTGCTAATGGCTTTCTTCCAATTTTAGTATATGTGCTGTCAAAGCGAGCATGCTAATGGCTTTCTTATTCATATTTTCAGTAAGCTGTTCTACTCTCATGCTTCACAATGGATTTTTAGACATAAAACAGGAAGCAGAGCAGAGTTAAATGACAAAAACTGTAAAGAGAGATGTAGACTGAATATACATACACCTTCTGACAAGCTACCCCAGAAACTCACAACCCATTGTCTAGAAATGTTTGATTATGATTACATCCAGCTCTGTTGGAGTCAGGAAATCTGGGTGTTGAACTGAGCCCCTCAGTCGGTCAGAAATGATTGCCTATTGGCTGCGTAACAAGCAATGCCTACCTTAAGCAGTTAATATTTGTTCAAAACTTCTAGACAAGGAAATGAAAATTACACAAGTGTTTATCAAAGTTCACCCATTTAGGGAATGGCTTGGCCCAGACCAGAGAGTTTAACTCTCAAGCCACATTCCTAAAGAATGTTCTGGACTGGTGGTAGGGTTTGAGCCGGAGAACAGAGGACTTGGGAGTTCTCTTAGAAATAGGAGGACTGGTTCCAGCTTCTTGAGACGAGCACTAAAATCAACATTTGAAAGAAATGGGAGGCAGGTTTTGGTCCAAGAAGAGAATGTGTTCTTTAATAGTTAGTGACCAGGAGTCACACAGGTGATGTACAAGCTCTGTGGCACGAGCTCTGGATCACCTCTCAGAGGAGCTCCTTAGCCAAGCCAGTGTGGGCAGCTTCAGTCCTAGGTCTATGAAACAGCAGGGGCTGGGATAGGCCAATCATGAGGAAAGGATGCCCTTTGGGTTCAGTAATGATCCTTTTTGACTTGTCAGAACGAGAATGACCCCATGGTTAACTATGTTCAAACTGAAGCTTGTTTTTAGAGTAATAGAAGGATTTCTTAATAATTATGTTGGAAAAAAGGGGAAATATCAGAGTTGGCCCAGACCTCCTGCAAAGCTATAGCTATGCTAGCCATAAAGTCCTAATAAACACAAAACCTGGAAATCCTAGACTTCCCAAGTACCGACAATTGGACAAGTGACCAGGAGGGACTGACACCTCCAAGCCAGAGCCTCCACTTCTATAGGCTAGACTTTCAAAGAAACCCTCTCTGATGGGCCTTGGTAACAAGTGTTGAAATCCAAGGGATAGGGACCATGTGTGACAACCAAAAGCCTGAGTCTGACACAGACCCATGTGCCAAGTGTCTCTGCTGGTGTGATTCATTTTTAAAAGACATTGATCCTAAATAATGTGGTGCTATTTTCTGAGTCATGAACCCAGCCCACTGTAGGCTAGGAGGGAAACTGAAGTTCACACATTCTGAGATCCTTCTCAGTTTTTCAAAACTGCTTTTCTGGCTGGGTCAGTGACGTTGGGCAAGTCACAACTGCTCTGTCTGGTTTAGCTTCTCTGTGAGTGGAAGTAAAACTGGAAATAATAATTATGCAGAGAAAAAATGATTCAAGATCTTCCAGCAACAGATGCCACACAGAGCTGGGTGTGATTATTTTGATGACACTATTGGCGGGGCTCCTTCTTGTCCTGTTCTCTCCTGTTAGGTCACAGGGAATGGAAGAAGCACAAGGTTTGGCCAGAGCCTGGTATCTGAGGAGATTGGTTATCACTGGAGACAAAGGAGAGAAAGTCTCTCTGCCTTGTATTTCACCATTAATACTCTCAGCATGGATCTCAGTGCCTACTTGATGGGAACTAGAAACCTCTGGAAGTCTCAGCTTTTGTCCCATAGCAGGGGCAGCCTGTTCAGGAAAACTTTTACTAAAGGTGCTGCTAAAATACCATCTTTCTTCTTTTTTTTAATGCTTTATGACCAAATATTGATTCATTGCCTCTGTGTAGCAGATTCTGCTACAGATGCAAATCCCTTTGCTGTGTATTGAACCCAGGAGTGTGGGATCAGTGGGGTTTGGAGAGTGGTATCTAGCCCTGACTTTCCATCTTGCCCACATGCCTTCGTGTGGCCTAGAAGTCTTTGGGGGCTTGGCTCTTGCTCCTGTCCCTGTCTCTTCTCTCACCTCACCGAGACCCCTGTGTGTTGCAAGTGCCTTCTTGGTAATTTGGTCAATTTCCAGCTCTTTTGTATCTCTAGGCAGGGGCCAGCAGGCATTTTCAGCAGAGGGCCAGGCGGTAAGTGGTTCTGGGGCTCTGGGTCACTCCTGGTTCATCTATTCAAGGTAGATGCTGTAGCACCAGGGCTCCAGAGAGAAAACGTGAATAAACCAGCGTGGCTGTGTTCGAGGAAAACTTAATTCACAGAAGCAGCTGGCGGGCTGGGTTTGGCCCGCGGTGCCCCCTCTACTCCAGGCCTTTGTGCTTGCTGTGTCTGTTACTTATCTGCATTAAGCGCTTCTTCTTCACTCACTGAGCTGACCGTTATCCATTCAATTTTACCACAAGTCTAAGGGCCTTCCTTCCCTGTGCCCCAGGGAGTCGCTCACACCATGTATTTGGTACATATCAGCCCCATAGGTAATGAAAATGAAGTCGGTATCATCTTCCCTAAGCCTCAAGCTTTACTCATTCATGAATGCACTCACCGATTTGCTGATGCAACAGAATTCGACGTGCGCCACCATGGGGCAGGGTCAGCGGCTTTGTGCTCTTTGAGCAATCCCTAGGTGCAACTCTGGCGCATAAACCATGCCCGGCATGTTAAAGCAAAGGACACGAAACTCAGTAAAGAAACCCACAGCGTAAGTACCTGGAGGAGATCTCCTGACTTTGGGCTTTGGTCTGGGGCTTCTCTGTCAGGGTTCTTTTTGCCTGGTCTGGCACCGTTTGGTGGTTCCTGCCCGTTGTCCTTCCTTGCTTTTTTCCTAGGTCTGCAGTCTAGCTTTCTGGTGACCCTTTATGGCAGGACCAAAAGTGGTGGCACTGATTTCCTAAGTCCCTCCAGATGGAACTGACATGTGTGAGTTTGGGGCTCGCAGCACTGTGCCGACATAGTGTGCTGTGCTTCCTGATACATACGTATATATATGAATTTATATATTCATATATATATGAATATATATATTCATATATATATATATATGAATTTTATGTATTTAGTACAGACTCTACAGGGTCTCGCTATGCAGATCAGACTTGTAGTGATCCTCCTGTTTTCAGCCTCCCAAGTGCTGGGATTACAGGTGTGTGCCACCACACTCAGTCTCAATTGCCTCTCAGTGGGCCCCTGTGGCAGGGCCAGCACATCATGCCAGAGATCGAACCCTGGTCCCTGAGTCTGCCTAAGCAGGTACTTTAGTCTGCTGAGCTATCTGGCCAGCCCTTTCTTCCTGATTTTTGCTTTTAATTTTTCAGTAGAAGATCTGTTTTTCTTTCTTTCTTTCTTTCTTTCTTTCTTTCTTTCTTTCTTTCTTTCTTTTTTTTTTGCCATTGATCTTTAAGTAGGACTATCTGAGGTAATGAACTTAAATTTACAGCAAAGTATATTGAAGCTTTCCTGAAGAATCTAG
>PVKN010012280.1:0-20895 GCA_004027915.1 Capromys pilorides
TTCCTCTATCTCCCTCCCTCCCTCCCTCATCTATCTTTCTTTCTTTCTTTCTTTCTTTCTTTCTTTCTTTCTTTCTTTCTTAATGAGGTACTGGCAATAGAGTCTAGGGCCTCACACAGGGCAGTAAACTACTGTACACCTGGGTGATACTCTTAATACCTTTGCGTGTCTTTGTGCTTTTAGGCATTTGCTCCTTTGCCTTTAAACCAATGTGTTTTTCAAAAATCATTCAGCATTGATTTCTACTTATGGATATCGAATTCCTATTATTTTCATCACACATCATCTTTCAGTCATGTAGCTCAAATCGCAGCTTAAATGGGGCAAATCTAGACACAGTTCCTCCTCCCTGAGCCGGCTCTGCAGTTCTTAGCTGCCTGGAGGTGCTGCCCAGCTGCGGAGGGTGCTGGTCCTCCTGGCCCACCTCCCCAGAGTGCTGCTCGATGGCCTGGAAGGGAGAGTTTTAGGCGTAGAAGAGCCTTTAGGCTCGGACCTGCCCTGGGTCACAGAAGCCTCCGGCCCAGGCAGCTCTTCCTGGCTAGCAGCAGGCCCGAGGCCTGACCTGAACGCTGCAGGAAGCAGCCTTCTTTCTGTTTGACTCACTCTGCTGGCCAGGCTGGGCTTCTGGAAAGAAGTCTTTTAGTGGAAAATGTCTTCCTTGACTGTCCAGGGCTCTGAGGACGAGCTCAGTTCCCCTGCAGCACAGCCTGGAGCAGATTCCCCACCATGCGCACGATGCCACAGCTGAGGACCATGCACAGCTGGCCTCACACCTGGCGTCTTTCCTGGGTTGGCTCGTGCCCCTTGGTCAGCACTGCGCAAGTTCTTTCAGTCTCCATCCTCCTCCTGCTGGTGCTGCCGATGCTGCCGATGCTGCCGATGCTGGCGGGCGGCTCCTTGCTGGCACTGGCTCCGGAGCCTGTGCACCAGTGCTGCGGATGCTGATGTCTCCACTTACACCTGGAAGCAGACTCGCGCTTGGATGTAACAACCTAGGCACAGCCTCTGTCTGCTTTAAATCATCCTAGGTCACCAACATGCCGGAGACCCTATGCTAATCGTTGTCCATGGAATCGACAGGAAAAACGTCTGTGCACGCTCAGCACAGATGCCCAGTGTCAGCCCCACGACTTCCTTCTCATTAGCATGGACACAGCATTATCTTTGAGGTGGGAACGCATGAACGCATGGATCCCACAGTAACCGGTCATGAGTAAGTGCACCAGGGTAGCAGTCATTTTTTTTTTAAGTGAGAATTTAATAAAACACTGTTACAGGGCTGGCGAGATAGCTCAGCGGACTGAGTGCCTGCTTGGGCAAGTGCAGGGACTGGGGTTCGATTCCCCGGTACCCCATGCTGCCCCAGGGTGTGCTGAGCTGGTGAATGACTGTGGGTGTGATGGCGTAGGCCTATAATCCCAGTGCTGAGGAGGCTGGAAACAGGAGGATCACTATGAGTCCAAGCTGTGTAGTGAGACCCGGTACCCAATACATAAGTTAAAATAAAAAATAAAAAACACTGTTACTGTACAACCTTGGAATAATCATGAGTCTGCAAGCCCGGGAGCTTTTGCACTCTGAGCGGCCTCTGGTTATAGATAATGCTCGCTTGGGTGTTCTTGTCACGCACAAGGGAGTAGCAGAGGCCCCTGCTCGCCAGTGTGTGGGAAACCCAGCGACCTCCTGGAGCTGGCTTGTCCCCTCTGGGTGGCTTCCTAAAATGCATTCTAGGCTTACCATTCATGGATGACTAGGATCTCTTAAAGTCGATGTACTTTAAAAATGGAATATGTCAAGGGTAGCCACACCATGCCACGGATCAGCGTGTGTTTATTGGCGGAGCGTTTGCGTAACTGGCGTATCGGGCTTCTGTACCCTTTCCTCCTGGCCGTCCCTTCTACCACATGTGTCGCAGTGCACGTCTCAATGTGAACGTTAATTGTCCCTCTGCGGGGTAGTTTGGAAGGGCTGATGAAGTGACACAGGTGACAGTCACCATGCAGATAGGAGGGCTTCTAAGCGCTGTTCTTCATTGGGTGTACAGTTCCCTCCTGTTACATTGCTTCTTACAAGGTGCAGTCAAAATGTAACAGATTTTAAAATTTTAAAACTTTATTATAATAAAAGGCACGCTGCCATCGACACCCTCAAAACGCCCCCTGCCTTTGCACCCTTATGCATCACACCGGCCCGCATTCTGAAGTCTGCTCCTGTGAGTGACTTCAGCTGTGCTGTGCGGGCAGCTTTGATGTCCCGAGTTGATCCAAAATGTTTCCCTTTCCTGGCGTTTGACTTTGGGGAAGAGCTGGAAGTTGCACTGAGCCAGAGCCAGCAAGGCAGGTGATGGAGGGCAAATCTCCACGTCCCCACGAGCCCGTCCTGCCCCGGGGTGCATGTGCCGCACCCCTGTTGTCGCTGTGTGTGGTCAGACTTGTGGTGATGACGCAGCATGGAACTGGCTTACGGTCACTGGCTTCCCAGATTGGGTCTGTCACCCAAAGCCCTTACTGAACAGGGGCCTCGTGACCTGGGAGGTGGCAGAGAGCGCCAGAACTCGCCAGGTCTCCTTGTACCCAACTGGGTATCCCGGCCTGGTGCATGGCATGGGCAGCGCAATTTCTGCTGGGCTCCGTGTCCTCAGAAGGTGCCCCTGACAATGACCAGCAAGAGGTCCTTCCACAGAGCTTCTGTGTCCTTCTTACTAACTTAAATTAAGAACTTAATAACCTTGTGATTGACATTTTAAGATCCCAGGCCTGAAAAAGGACTGGCCTTCAGTAATAATTTGAAAGTAACTACGAATGCACCCGCAGGAGCAGCTACCCTCTCTGTTGGCGGCTGTGGAAACACGGTGTGAGCAGCACTTAGTTAACTGTCTTATTTATAACCTTTGCAGCACTGCAAGGCAGCTCTTTTTGCCATTTTACAGTGGAGGACACTGAGGCAAAAGAAAGAGATGCAACCCTCACAGTCATACGCTTAGGATACGGCCAAGCCAGTGTCTCAGGCCGGGTGCTCGCCTTTCAGAGTCTGTGCTCACCCAGTGGCCTGAGTTTTGCTTCCTCACATTATTTTTCTTTTCAAAATTGTACTTTATTTATTTTTTTAAAATGTATTTAGTACAGGATCTACAGGATCTCACTACACAGATCGCAGTGATCCTCCTGGGTTCAGCCTCCCAGGCGCATGCCATCACACCCGGTCTCAGTCCTGGGTCAGTGCGCCTCGGGGGTGGGCTGCATGGTAGACCAGGAATGGAAGCCCGCTCCCCTGCACATGCCTAAGCGGGTGCTTTAATCCACTGAGCTATATGGCTGGCTCTACTTCAACTTTTAATTTTTTAAAACTCTTTTGTTTATTTATTTGGTACTGGGTCTCCCTACACAGTTCATTGTAATCCTCTTGTCTCAGCCTCCCCAGCACTGGGATTAGAAGCATGTGCCACCAGGCCTAGTTTTGGTGGCCAGCATGGCATGGCATGCAGTAACCAGGATGGAACCCGGGTCCTTGTGCATGCCATGCTGTGTGACCGGAGAGCCTATGGCCACGAGCTCTCCTGCCTGGGTCAACTCTGTCCACACTGGACTGAAAACAGTTTCTTCTAGAACAGATGATAGCGTCTTCAGCCAGAGCCATGCTCTGTAAACCACGGCCGCTTTTCAGTGTCCCCAAGGGCAACCTGGTCCCTTCATGGTCATCTGATAGGAAGTGTCCCCGACACTGACATCCTATTGCATGACAAGAGCACAGTGGTGGACAAAGGGGTTTTCCCCAAAGTGACTCCAAGGTGCTATGGGGGTGTTTGGGGTTCCAAAATAGCCACTTCCAGTCAGAGTCCCACAGGCAGGGTAATTATACTTCACCAGGATCCCGCGACCTGGCTGGGGTCCAGGTTGCGGCCTCAGCCCAGGTCTGAGGCCGCCCCCCAGGCCTGTGGGGGCCAGTGAGCCTTCTAAGCCACTGGCAGCTCAGGCCAGCCCTGAGCACACTGGGAGTCTTGGGGGTTCCTGAGGAAGGAGGAACTTCAGCGTGTCAGCAGGAGCCGAGAGAAGCGGAGGGTGACGCGCTCCCGGGCGGAAGCGTGCTCTTACGTTTTTCTCTAGGTTTGGAGATGGACAGGCTTCTCCGCTCCAGGAGGAAAGGGAAACAGTGCTCCCAGCCCCTCCCTGGCTCCTGTATGGAAGGCCACAAGTGAAGCCGCCCTCACCTTCCACTCTGGAGTGGCAGGGCGGTGTTTGTTCTCATTGTCTGTCACACTTCCTTCTCCCGGTGCGCCTGGTGAGTGGGCCAGGTCCTTGCGGTCAGGCACGTGGCAGGCTCCGGCCCATCTAGGAACCTGGGAGCCAGAGCATCCTGCAGACTGGCCCTGGCGCTTGGGGCTGGGCCTGCAGGCTGCAACGTGACTCTGTGTGTGTGCTCGTGGGGGCGGGACGATAAATCCAGACATCCTGGCTGCATTCATGGCGCCTTCAAACCCATCGCAGTCTTTGTTGTTGGCCCCTGGAGCCCTCTGATGGGTCTAGCCAGTGACCAGAGCTCTGCACTAAGGCGGGGAGAGGCCAGGCTAAGGTTCAGCCAGGTGTTCCAGGTCACCTGCTGCCTCTCCTTCCCATTATACAGATAAGAAAACTGAGGCTAGGCAAGGTAAAGAAACTTGGGCAGGGCTACACCATTTTTTCGTTTAAGTTCTGCCTTAGAGCAGATACCATGGTAAGCACTCAAGCAAAAATGGCATATGTGGGCTATTCAGGAAGTGCTAGTGGGGTACAGAGTGGGGTACAGAAAAGATGGGCACAGAAGAGGAGGCAGGTTCAGAGGGTGTGATTGCAGGCCAGTGGGAAGCCAGGGTGTCATGGGACAGGAAAACACAGGGCACCTGTGCCCAGATGTCTCTCTCTTCTCCAAAGGGTTAGAAGCCTGGAGGGTTTTGACACCGCTCTGCCATCCCGGGCTAAGGGCAGGTGGGCCAGGGCTGGGAGGGGTCTCTGGGCGGTCGAGGCTGGAGCCCCTCAGGAACCTCCAGCTCTCGGGCCACAGAACCCCGGCATCGGGGCTGAAGCTGCTTGTGAGCCCCTGCCCTGCGATCTGGCAGAGTTCTGGGCTGCTTAGCTGCGGCTCCCACTCAGGCCGTTCACGGGGTTGCATTCATCCCTGCTTACGTGGGGCTGCTTGGTCTAGGAGGCCTCAGTGGGGCGCTCCTGTGCGATCTCAACCTCCGGCAGCCAGGTGGGGGTCAGCAAAGATTTTCTGGGAAGGGACGACTGCGCACTGGCTCTTCAGGGCATTTAGCCTCTGTGCAACTGTTTAACCCGCTGCGGTGCTGTAAAAGCCATCGCAGAAAGCACAGACAGGCATGGGCCTCGCTGTGTTCCAATAAAACCTTATTTGTAAAAGCAAGTGGTGGGCCAGCCTGGCCCATGGCCGTGTTCTGCCGGTCCTCAGGTTACAGCAAACCTCTCACACAGGGCTCTCTGTCGGAGTCATAGCTGCGCTATAAGGCCCTTTGCAGCCCAGGCTTTGGTCCTGCCACATGCATGCTGTTGAACAAATCAGAGTGAAGCGCTGGGCTTCATGGCCCAGCATGAAGGCCCAGGCCTTCAGGGAAGGGAGGCTCTGCTGTCTGTCTTGCCGGGGCCGCCCTCCCTGCAGTCTTGCATCTGTTGCCCTCTCCAGTCCTGGGCCCGAAGCTGCCACACTGCCTGTATCTGTACGGCCACTGAGTGAGGAATGAGTTCAGACACCAAGCTGATCCCCGTAACTCACTAGGATGCTTTGTTTAAAATCTGACCAAAAGCTTTGCTCCTGGTCATGAATTTTGTGTCTTTGACACAAATCTCAATGATTAAATCTCAATATCAGAAATCGCAGTTCCGGAGAATTCTCCAGATGCTCAGCTACATCTAGCATGAAGGAATCTCTCGGGGAAATTGCCAGAGAACAACCCTGGAGTGTCTGTCTGTAATTCCTTGAGGCGGGATGCTGGTCAGTCCTCATCCGGTCACCCATCCCTTTCATTCAGCTGTACCTTTCAGCCTCCCTGTGTCTGTGGACAGCTCCTGTGTCCCCACCCTGAGCCATGCCACGGCAGATGGCGTGGAGCTTGTGGTGCATCCATCCTCAGTGTGGCGCCCTTTCCTGGTCACGTGGTTCCTTCCGTGCTCTTTATAGTCTTTGTTCTGGTAGACGTAGAATAGCTGCCTTTAACTCTTTGATAAGGTTTAGAAGCCTTCCTCCCTGTATTATGTGGAAATGAAGTTTTGACATGTGGACCTCTATACAGCATCAGAACGTACATGCAGTGCATATAATGAAAAGACAGCACTCTAGGACTAATACAGGCCAGGAGCACATGCCCATATTAATCGTGGCTGTGTTCCAATAAAACTTTATTTACAAAGACAGGTATCCACTGAATCTGGCCGGCCCACTGGTCTGCTGACCCCTGGGATACAGCTCAACTCCTGGTAGCCGTGAATCAGGATGTATCTCGCGGGGAGCTCACACCTCTGTCGGGAAGCACCATGGGCACTGAGTTTTCCAGTGGGTAGTGCGTACCTTACAACAAAGTTCTGAAAAAGCACTTCCATTTATTGTGTAGCACATGAACACAGGGACACATGGACACACACACACACACACACACACACACACACACACACACACAGTGCAATTTTATGTAGCTCCAAGTCACTAGAAGTGTGTTTTCATCTACGTGAATGTCCTGTCTAAAATTTTAAAGGCATTTGGGATACAGAAACATCTTTTTGGTGAGAAGGCAAAACTGTGCCTTTCTTTTGGCACAGGGTGTTTTTCTAAGGTGCTAGCCAGTTGTTTTTATTTTTAAAATGTATTTAGGACAGGGTCTACAGAGTCTCACTACACAGATGGGACTCATAGTGATTCTCCTACTTTCATTCTCCCAAGTGCTAGGATTACAGGTGTGACATCACGCCCAGTCTCAGTCTCCTTGGTTCGCCCCAGGAGTGGGACCAGCATGGCCCTGTGGGGATCAAAAACCAGTTTGTTAAATAGTCCATTTCTTTTGCATCCATTTTTTTTTAAAGAGAAGTAAAGTCAAATACTTCAGTTTCTAGGAAAATGCATAGAACTCTGTGGTGGCCCATGGACCACCCCCATTTAGTCGTTGAACTAACTCCTTTAGTTTACCATGGGCTCCTGTACGAAAGCACTGGGGTGTTCCTGGGGCAAGTTCGTGTTCTCTAAAACCGAAGAATGAATTTCAGGAAGAAATGGAGGTTATGAGCAGAACATATTTACTGGGGGAAAGAAAGCTCCTGTCCGAGAGAGGGACAGGAGGGGGGCGGAGGGGGTGGCCCCCCCATCACTCTTTTTTTAACAAATGAGAGTCTTCTGCTGCATGCGATCTAATTACATTACAGCGTACCTGCCTTCTGCGCCCCTTCCCACCTCCCTCCCTCCTCCCCCAGAGCCGGCGTGCCTCCTCTGCACCCCGCTTTCTGCTTCTAGGGCACATGCACACACCCACAGCGTGAGAAGCGTGGTCACACAGGCTCCGAAAAGTTACTTAAGCTGTGCTGTGCTAAGCACCTGCCACCCACCAGTTTCTCTTTTCACGTTGCGTTGTGGTTTGGAGAGTGATCGAGTGTGTGCATCAGGCCCACATCTTCGTAGGAGCTGTCAGGGAACTTGCTGCATGGCTCATCCCTTCTCTACTGACAGGCTTTAGGCTTCAGCCTGTGCAGATTATCACATCACACACCCTTGTGGCTGTCACCTAGCACACAGGGTGAGTGTCTCTAGAGAACTTTGACAAGACGCCTGACTACCAGAGAGTGCATAGCTTAAGCCCGTGCTCACACAACAGTTAAGTCCAGATGTAGGACAGCCAATGCAGGACAATCACAGGGCCTGAGTGACTCTGTGAGATCCGAATTTAGACTGTCTCTCTTGGTCTGCTGCCTTTGGTAGGTGTCCTTACATTCTCGGTTTATTTATTCCTAGTCACAGAATAGTTACAGCATCTCTAGGCATCGTGTCTGCATTCCAGTCAAGAAGAAAGGCAAGGAGCAGAAGGCCAATACAGCAATCTTTCGTGGTGTCCCACAGATTTGTTTTCTTGGGCATCCCTTTGGTGGACACCCATCGCCCAGAATAGCTCTAGTATTTGACTCCTCAGCCGGTGTCAGGAAGTGTCTAGAAGGCAGGAGGCTGCCCAAGGGGCCCAGGCTGGCTGGCCAGGGGTCCTTACCACTCTGCCTCCTGGGTTGAACCCTGGGACACACTTGTCTTCTGTGTCCCACACACGGCCCAGGCCACCTCCCGAAGGGCACATCGGTCTTGTGGAACTGCTAACTAAGCTCCTGCTTCCTCAAGTCACAGCCAAAGATTATCAAGAAGCTACTGTTGCATGCTCCACATCAGGTCATTTGTGAAAAAGCACAACAAAAATCAAATCCACACTTCCAGAGCCTTCGGTGGGCTGCACAGAGCTGACTCTGCTTTGGTGCTGGCCAGCCAGCTGCTTCTGCAGGCATCTTCCCCAGCCTGGCATGGCACCTACTCACGAGCGCGGCTCAGTGCCTGAAGTCCACGATTGCTAGGGAGTGACTGACAAGCTGGCAGCCGCAGGGAAGCAGCAGGCAACGTCCCTGAGATGCCCTGGTCATTATCCAGCAATCACATCACACAGGCTGACTGAGTTCTTGAGCTCCAAGCTAGGAAGTAGACGTGGCATAAATTTACTCAGGGGGCAATGTTTCCAGGGTGTGTGAAATGGACTTGGCTGAGGAGTGGAATGTTTTCTGCCCTCACGGGCGAGCTTACGCCCAGCCAGGCGCTTCCCCACCTCTGTCTTCTAGCACTTCACGGAGGGCAGAGTGGGTGTGAGTCACCTTCTGCGTGTTTTCTGCTTTGTGGGGAATGAGCAGTGGGTCTCACACACGCAGGCCGTGAGCTTCATCCCGAGCTCCACCCCCAGGCGCCTGCATGTTTCAAGAAGGAAACCTCAGATCCTTAAACAAATACAGGGACCAACTGACCATTAGCTGAGCCCCTATTTTAGTGCTCACTTTTTACATGTAACATGACTAGGCTTTTGACTCCCCCCCCCTTTTTTTTTTTTAGGACAGGGTCTACGAGTCTCACTATGATAGCTTGGACTCGTAGTAATCCTCCTCTTTCCAGCCTTCCAAGAGCTGGGATTACAGGTGTGCGCCACCATGCCCAGTTGCAATTGCCATCTCAGTGTGTCCCAGGGGCAAGGCTAGCATGGCATGCTGAGGAACTTGTGAGACTTAGCGTTCTGGTGACATGAGTGAAAGGCATTAGTGGGCAGGTGATAGAAATTATTACCCGATTTTTATAGGGAAAGGAGAACCTGGCATTCCTAAACCCAAAGAAGAGGAAGCTAAAGAAAAATGCTGTAGTTCTCCTTAGAGCCCTGAGCCTTATCCTCCCGCGGACGCAGATCCAGCCGAATGGCTGTACCCACAGGGGCTTGGGATCCTTTGAGTGGGCAGCGCTCCACAGGCAAGGGCTGGTGCACTTTCTCTGGATCCCTACACGGCACGGAGTGACCCCAGCAACGCCACTGACCCCCAAACTGCCTCTGTCCCTTTCAGATGCGGAAACCTTGACCTTGAAGACTTCACTTACACAGCTGTGTGCCTTGACAGAGAGGCCCACTCGGCAGTTGGCAAAGGCTCCACCGCGGGTACTGGCTACACTACCCGGGGACATGGTGGGTACAGTGGTGCACTCTGGGAGGAGGAGGGCACCTGCTGGGCCTCAGTCTCACCCTCACCGAACGTAGGGCTCCTGAGAGCCGCACGCAGGGAATTAGAACTCCAGGGCTGTGGAGGCGCTGCGGGAGCCCACCGGGGCCCTCACTTCTCAGAGCCTGGGCATCGGGCCAGGCAGGCTCTCCAGAGGTGTGGTCCAGGCTGCACTCTGGTGCACATGGGACTCAGCCGAGAGCAGCTGGAGGCTGAGAGGTGACCAGGGGCGGGGCCCAGGTCCACCCTGCTCCTGCGTGGGCCCAGGAGCGCCCAGGGGGCTGAACCGGACAAGGGCATTCGCTGGAACGCTGCACTTCCCGGTGGTGCTTGCTGCTACTACTGGCCTCCCAACCACTACTTCTTTGTATCTTACTGACTGCACGCCTTGCCTTGGAAGGTGACCCAGGGTGAAACGGCCCGTGTTCTGTGTTCTCCTTAGCTACACTGGGGCTGCTGATCAGTCATGGTTGGAAGAGGAGAGACGGCGTGGGTGGAGGGGCGGCACCCTCCCCTTCCGCTGCAGGAGCTCTTCTCACACGTCCCCTGGATTTGCTGCAGTGGGGCCATTTCCTGGAGTCTCATAGCAGGGACGGCAAACCTTTCAGAGCTGTCAATGATGGCTGTGATGCGCAGGCCATAGCTGTACCACCAGGGTGTGCACCTACTCACAGTGGAGGTTACTGGGCCCTGGTATACCCGTCTGTAAAATGGGACCAGCACCAGCACTTCCAGATAGAAAGTGTGGACGGTGCATGTGCTAAGGGATATAAGGAGCTTAGCGCTGTGCAGAATGCAGTTACCCTTCGAGGTGGCCAGGGTGCAGTCGTTATCATGGAAGACAGCATTCAGGGCAGGGATCCGTAGGAGCAGCAGTTTCTAGTCACAGAACCTGCGCTGTGTGATGGTCTCTGCACTTCTCACCTTGTCTGCATCATTACATTTACTGTTCCAGAGACCTGGTGAGCTAGCACCCTCCCGCTAACAGATACTGCACCTGAGGCTCAGAGAGCAAATGGCCGGCCCACGCACAGTGGCGGCGTGGCCTCCACCCCAGGCTTTCCAGATGACGGAGTTGGAGCCTGTCTCCTTTGAATTTCTACCCAAAGTCCCTTGTTTTCTTTAGCACTGTGCTGGTAGACTTGTTTTAGAACTGTGCACTCAGTTTGGAAGTAGGATCAGATTTTACAAAACCTCCCAGGAGTTCTATTAATAAACACGGCTCAGATAAAACTTGAAAACTGGCCACCATCACCAAAGAACAGCCAGAAGAAAATTACCAACATACCTTCTGTTCTGACAGCCAACGAATGCATCTGGGCCTGTGTGCATCCGAACTTGCTGCGTGGGTACGGACAGTGACTGAACTCTGTCCCCGCTGCAACACTCACACAAGGGCCTCCTCAATGGAGGACCGGCCCAGGTCCAGTGTGACACTTATGAGGCCACGTGGCACCGAGACTGGATGTGGCCCGATCCTCCTCATCACATGGAGGTGGATGCCCCATCCCATCCCTCTCAGCTGTATGAAAATATTCAATTTGTTAGCACCCTGGTTTCCCTTGCCTGAGAGATGGGGGTGTGAATGCTAGGCTCCTCACAGCCTTGTTGCAGATTTGCGCAGTAGGCTGTGCAAGGCTAGACATCGTTGCTTAGACCTACGCATAGCATATGACCGGCATATAATACAATTTTGGGGTGAGCATATTACACTTCTCTAGAGTTTCTGGAATTTGCCTGAATGCCAGTGGACAGTGTGGATGGTCTGGGGGAGCGGGCCTGGCAGCGTTGTCTTGTGATGCCTTGATCCTGTCCCATGCTCGAAGGAAGCCTGAAGATTTAGAAGAGGAATGCCAATATTGGAAAGTGAGTGAAGATGGCTCCTTGGGTGGGAGTTGGGTGGTCCTGTCTCTTCCAGACATAGATTAACAATGACTTAATGCTAGAAATATTGTCAGCAAGTAAAATAAATAGACTAATCGCTGCAGGCAAGTCGCGCGTCGGTGCTGCTGAGCGTTGTTTCCAGGCTGACCCTTCCGTATACGTTTAATCAATCCAGATGGATGAGTCATCCTGCCCTTAATTAATCTTGTAGGACATTTATAGAGAAGAGGCAGTCTTTACACAGACCTTATAAATGTGTTTAAGCTTAGTATGGATTTTTATTTATGTGCCTAGCACAAGCAGCCATTATTTCTAAGTGATGGCTTGTTTTCAATGTTCTCAGACCTTCAAAATGTTTTATTTTTACCCTTGAAGAAGGAATCAGGGGTGAATTGAAAGAAAACACAGGGTGGCTGCTCTCTACGGCATGAGCCTTGGCTCCCCAGACTGAGCTTGTTGGTTTTGATTTTAGAGTGAGGACAGGACACGGGGCGCTCCCAGCAGGAGATCTTCACAGGCGAGGGCGCTGCATTGAGACTTCTAGCGGCCGTGGTGATCTTGTCGTCAGTTGCCTTTGCCCCGGAAGTGATCAGTCTCACAAGGGCACTTCCGGTACGTCTGGCTGCCAGAACACCAGGAAGGGCCCACTGTGCGGCTGATGGGGCTGTGGTGCACCTTGCTAGCATTCAGCTGGGAGGGTGGCTGCAGGGTTGTTTGTTGTATGGGTTGACTTAAAGTTGGAATCAGTTTCTGTAACACACAGGGGTGTGTGTGTGTGTGTGTGTGTGTGTGTGTGTGTGTGTGTATGTGTTACGGCATGCACAGCACAGCCCCCAGCTCTTCCAGTCACCAGACCGTGTGTCTAGTTTCCACTACTTTTGCTTGTTGCTAACAGCCCAGCCTTTGGTTTTCCACATGCATTTGTAGGCAGACCTCTGTAGCAGATGCTGTGCGAGCCGCGGAGAACACGGTAGCTCGGTATGTACTGGAGCCCTAAGTTCTAGGAGTACCTTCCATATGTTTGGGCTAAGTAAGAGTTCCTGATGCTACAAAGCACCGCGAGAACAACAAGGTGCGGAGCTGCAGATGGCACCTGGGGAACCAGACATGCGTCTCTGTGGCTGTAGCTGTGTGGAGCAGGCAGGGAGAGGGCGGTAATTTGCCCAGTGATCAGACCAGTGCCATGTCAGGTCTGGTGAGACTCAGGAAAGGGCCTGAGCTTTACTCCAAGTCGGTGCAAAATCACCGGAGGGTGAGACCAGAGACTGACGTGACCCGACTCCGGCCACAGACCTCTTGGGCAGTGCGTGGACCCTTGTTATGCAAAATGCAGCCTGTAACAGACCAGCAGCACAGGAGCCTCCCACTCCTATGTTGAAGCTGAAAAAGTTGATTTCGTGCAGAAGAGAACAGACAAGAGGTCACCGGAGACTGTGGAGGAGAGAAGGGTAGGAGGAGATGGGGCTCTGGATGACAGACTCCAAAATACATTTAGGCAGGTGGGCTGGTTGCTCCTGTTCTGCTGCACAACACCGTGACTGACTGCAGTTGGCAACAATTTGCTATGTATTTTATAAAGAAGCGGGATAGCGGGATGATAAATAAGGAAATGGAAGTGGTACACATCCCAGTTTGATCATATTCATTGAACACAGGCATCTAACTATGCCCCCCACCCCACTAATATGTACCACCGTATGTCAACACATACACTTTTCAGAACCTGGGTCCCAGGCAGTTGTCTGCACAGCCATCTCCCTTTTCCGTGGGCTGCCAGAGGGTGAGCCCCTGACCACTCGCTCTCTTCTCAGGTGTGGGAGGTGCGTTGCTCTAGACAGACTGCGCAGGGTCCAACCGGGCTGGCTTCCAGGCTTAACTCCTGACCTGTTTAACATACTGTTCTGCCTGCTGGCTCGCTTCTCTAGTTCTTAAGTGACTATCCTTCTTGCTTTTCGCCCAGCAGCTAAATTCTCTATTGATTTTCTTTGTGTTTCATTTTTTATCTTCCTATGGATCACTGGCTTCTCAGCCTCCAAGAAGTCACCACTGCTTCTGTCATAATTCCAAGTACCACCTGTGTAAAATGCCCATGTCGCCAAAGCAAGAGTCAGATCCCCCCTGAGGCTGGTGTGAGTTGGACATGCGTGCTTGGCTGTTGGCTGTTACTGCTGCCATGGTGTGTGGTGCTCTTAGTGCATGTGTCCGTGTGGATTAGTTTTGGCTTAAATGATAACCTGATAAGGATGACTTGCACAAGGTAGGAGTTAACTTCTCCTATCAAATCTGTGAGCAGCAGTGGAGCTGCTGCGAAGGTTCTGAGTCTCGAGGTGCAGGGCCCCAGGTTTGTCTTGTCCTGCTTTTTCTCCTGGAGCCTCTCTTCACAAGGTCAGTGTGGCCCAAGACGGCTGCCACCACATTAAATTCCAGCCACTAGGAAAGGACATGAAAAAATGGCATGGAAGAAGCAAGGCTGCAGACTTTGAGGAAGTGTTTGTGGATCTGCTATTCCACTTCCACTTCCACTTCCAGGGTATGGAGCAGGACTTAGACACATGCATGGCCCAAGCTACTGGTCCTCACTCTGTGGAGTGTGATCTTCATTTCTGCTGGCCAGGGGCACAGTTAAGAATTTGGTATCTCTTACTGTGGAAGAATGGAAAGAGAAGTGTTAGGAAAAGCTGGCCGTCCCCTGCACAGCGTACTTCAGGGAACGTGATGGGACATGTAATTTATATATGTAATGCGATTGCCCAGCGAAATGCTATCCAGAGTGAATTTCTGCAGTGCTGTCTCATTACAGAATCTTGTAATTATTTCCACTTTTTTTTCCTAAGGAAAAAGAGGAGGTGTCTGATTTACCAAGAATGCATCTCTACATTCCAAGTTGAAACATGAAGATAAACCTCACCCACTTGAGACAGGATAAAAGAAAACCCCCTGCATTGAGGGAGATACACAAACTGTCCTTAAGCAGCCCAGGAGCTATGGCAACCTGGGCCTCACCAGTGGAGCTGAAGCGCAGGAGAGGGGTGCAGAGACAGAGCCTCCAGAAGGGCCTCGTCCTTGGTTTTGAAATTAGGCCCAATAAGGGTATGTGTAAGGGTCTCGTCATGGTGACCAGGAGGATAGGCTGTTGAGTCAACCGGCCAGGGCTGAGAAGTGGCATCCACACTCACAAGGTGGCTGTCTTGCAAGTAATCTCAGATTCCAGTATGCATGCTAGTAAGGGGAGGGAAGAGTCGACCTGTGGGGGTTCACTTGCAAATGCAAGAAGATGCCGCCTGTACAACTCACAGCACTGTGCTTTCCTCAGTGTACTTTAACAATGTTAGGTATAACAGACTTTGCCCAGGTTCCAAAAGAGAAAAAGACTATATTTTAAGGGAGTTTTCAAAGGATATTTTGAAGCATATTTATGATGTTTATATACTGACTCACTGCTTCATTTATTCATTTAACAGATTTTTACACCTTGCGTCCTAGCATGTAGCAGTAGGTAGCATCTGCAGGGTGAGCAGGAAATACAACCGGGGGGAAGAACAGTTTTGTCTTGAAGTGAGCACGCTGCTGAGCGGGCGAGAGAAGAGCTGGGCAGACAGTTAGAAATACACGAAGTATGAAGTGCAGGGGGCCGGAGATGGCACAGCCACATAGGGCCTGCCTGGCCAGCACAAGGTCCTGAGTTTGATTCCAGGTACCCAAACCCCCCAAAAGTATAAAGTGTTGTTAAAACAAGAGGAGAGGCACAACCAGGAGTGTCAGGTCTGTGAAATTCCCTTAAGACATCACAGTTAGAAGAGGAACCCTTTATTTATCATCAGCTTGGGGGATGGTAAAGCTAAGCCAAATCTCAAGTGCATCTAATGACTGTAAGTCCTATCATAGTATCAGAGATGTCTTCAGAACTGAGGAGAACCATCACCAGAGCAAGAACTGACTTGATCTCCTCAGTTGCCGCATGGCCGGCTGGCTCTGCGGACCAGAGCGGGGAGACTCCCCCTCGAAGTCCTGGCCAGTGCAGGAGTTGATGCCAAGGGTGAGCAGGGGCATAGCTGTAGCTGGGGTCCTGCTTTGGCTTCCTGTGCCTGGAAGCGAACTCCTGAATTTGTTCCCTGTGAGCTGCAGCCAGCGCGTGGAGCCACCGCGGTCAGTGCAGGGCCCTCTGGATTTTGCCAGGAGCTCGTGGCATGGTAAAGTCCTCTCCTGACGGGTGAGAATAAGGCGTGGAACTTGAGCCCCCATAGAGCTCATCCTGGCCCTGCAGCTCCATTTGCAGCTCCCTGCTGCTCCAGGAGCAAAGACTAGCACTTCCTGCAAGGCCTACGGGGCCTGTGGGGCCCGCCCCTGACCCACTCTGGAGCCCTGTCACCTAACCCAGAAGCGCGTTTGCAGTCACTTTTGGTGTCTGTGCCCCGGCACGCCTCTTATTCCTTTTGGCCCAGCTCTGGCTTTTCCTCCCCAGCTCCCTGGGCTAGGAGGTCTCAGCACGCACCCAGAAGGCCCCTCCCTCTCTTCTGCTTTATTTTGTTCTCATCTCAAAAGCCTCTGAGGCCTTGTCCAGGGCGTGGTGAGAGTTATTCTGAATTATCGTCTCTAGGTTGTCATTGTTAAGGATCATCCTACCCCACCTACAAATGCTCATTTCTCATTTTTCTCTTTGATTCTTTTTTGCTTTGCTTCTTCAGTACTGCATTTCTTTATCTCTGCTCTTTGTTGGAGGTTAATTTTTCCTTTTCTGAGTGTCCTGGTCAGACGTTGTTGCAGACATCTCGTCTACCACAAGTACGTAGGCGAGGGGAGGAGGAGTACTACTGATTACAACAGCACTGATATTTGTAAGCCTGTGTGTCAGCCACGCTGAGCTGTCTGACATGGGGGCAGGTGGCGCCCACCTCCAGAGCCAAACTTTCCTGCTGGGCTGCTCCTGTCTTACCGTCAGGGGAGACCTACTCCCAGCAGCTGTGCTGGGTCTGCTAGCCAGTGGCTGTGGTGCTGGCGGGGCCAGTGCCCACCTCCAGGTCATGTGGGGCCTTCCCTGGAGCAAGGGCTCGAGCCAGGCAGACTCAGTGGCTGCTGCCCAGCAGAGGTGAACAGACCAAGGGGGAGGAGACAAGGGGTGCGTGCACTGCCACGTGGCCTTCACGGTGTCCCTTTAGCAGCCCATGTGCGCCTCACGACAGCACAGCCGTGGGAGAGGCACAGAGGCCGTACCGTAGCACTCTGCCCTCCTGAGCAGCACCGCTACCGGGAAGCCACACCGTGTGTCATCTGGGTGGGTGCTGGGGGCCGGACGGGGATGAGCTCAGCTCCACGGTGCCGGCGCGGAACTCAGGCTCTGTCTTCCACTTGTGGCTGCAGTGTTGGCAGGGTGGAGAAGCCTGCCCTTCGCCGACTTCCAGTGCTGGTCTCCCAGAACAGGGCACTTGAGGGACAGTGAAGTGGGCTAGACGTGCCTGGGTGCAGGGGCTGTGCGTGGCACTGTCTCTCTAGGCTTTCTTGGTGGCTTTTCCAGTGACTGCTCTGCCGGTGAAGCCGAGCTTGCTCTTGCCTCCTCTAAGGATGTATTGCAGCCCTGCACAGGCTCAGCCTACCGGCTGTGGGACCCGAGAGCTGAGTTAGGGACACAGGATTGAGGATTTTAGTGAAGGAGCCCAAGGAGGAAGCTGCTTCTCTAGTGTTCACCGGGCCCCACTCGCAGGGAGGCAGGCCGCTTCGGCACGAGCTCTCGGGCTTCGGCCTCTTTGCTTCTGACGCTGAGGCCCGGCGCTGAGGCCTGGAGTGGGGCAGCTAGGAGTTTCCACCTCTGATGCGTCACGAGGTGCTGGAGCTGCCAGGACCAGGCTCAGCATCTCTGATCTGTCTTGACAGTTTGGGGTGGGAACAGACATTCTCCAGAATTTATCATGCTTCCTTCTGAAAATTAGGCCACACATTTGTAGGCGCCACAGCTGCTTTAGTCCAGGAGTGGTCCCACGGTCCCTGGGCTGCTCGTGCCCCTAGGGCTCCCTGGAGTGCCGACGTGGAGCCCTGAAGGTGCCTCTTGCTTCTCAGGCGGCTGTTTGCACTTCCCGACTGCCTGTCGGTGTCTAGTGAGCCGTGGGGACATGGGGGGCTTGCTTGGGGCAATGACCTGGCTTCTGTGGGACCTGAGAGACCCTGAGCAGCACCAGGTGGGCACTGGTCTCCTGGGGGTAAGCTCGTGGCTCATGGTTCCTTCAGCCTCGTGGCATTAAGGTCCCACACTAGCCTTGTGATCTGGGGCTCGGAGCTCTCCTACAGCCCACAGAGGAACTGAGGCTCACAAGAGTTAGGTGGTTTTCCTTCTTTGCTGAGCAAGAGATGCAATCCAGGCTGACGTGACCCTTGCCCATGTGTCCAGCAGCCCCGACGTACTATCTGGCAGACAGAAAGAGAGAGAGAAACCGCAGCGGCCTCCTCCCCCCAGAGTCCGGGAAGCCCCATCCTCTCCCCCTAGACGCAGCCCTAGACACCAAGCTCCCCTCCTAATCTAAAGAAAACAGCACAAGAACTGTGAGGCTGGCGTGCCTATTAATCAGAGAGAGAGACACTCCCCAGCACAGCACACCGCTATCCCTAGCAGCATCACCAGCGAGAAGTCGCGCCATTTGTTATGTTGATAGGTGCCGCAGGGAGGGCAAGCATGAGATCAGCTCCGACCAGATCCAGAACGCCTCAGCAGTTTCTGCTGGGGAGGCTTGTTTGTACCTTCTTCAGCCTCTCAAGGGGTTCAGCAGTGCATGATTATATGCAGTTATCTACTTAAAAGTGCAACCAAAAATAGACTTACACAGAGAAAAATAAAAGGAACCGGGGTCTGAGAAGGAAGATGACAGGAGGTGTGTGCCGTGGTTGCAGCCCCTCTGCAGCCCAGGAGCCGACTGCTGCTCGGGTGACTCCCAGCCATCTGACCCTGTGTGTTCCAAGGCCGTGAAAAAAGAAACGACTCTAGGTTTGTCTGTATCAATAAAAAGCTCTGCTTCCAGATCACTGTAGAAATCCCTCAGGAAAATTAGCTACAATTGACGGTTGGCTGGGGGAGTGTTTACACATAGCAGGGCCAGGATGACAAGAACATGGCAGTTTTTTTGTTTGTCTTTAGAAGGTTCTGTGTTTAGATTTGCCCTGCAACCTTTCCAGGTGTTTTTTTTTTTTTTTTTTTTTGTGAGTCGGGAGTTAACTCCACGTCTTCTGTATTTATTATTTTAGAATCACTGGCCCCGGTATGTCCTCCCAGTCAATGTGAGCTTCCAGTGAATGGCAAAACCCCTTAAATCTGTCTGCAGTTAGGGGATGGCCCAGCCCATGGCCCACTCAGGGACCATGGGTGGGCTCCACGAAGGACTGGCTGTCAAGCCTGTTTACTCCAGCGGCTGGAGGGTGGTCCTCTTCTGGGGATGATCGCAGACACAAGGCTGGTCTCCGGTCACGGTGGAGAGCCAGTGCAAGCTAGAAGGCCGGGCTTGGAGGAAGCTGGCTGGGCCCAAGCCCCAGGGCAGGCCAGGGGGCAGCGCTGTTGCTGCTGCGTTGGCATTCTCACCAGTGCCACTGTTCCTCAAATGGTCCTGTCATGGGCCCCACTTACCTTCACGTATGTAACTAAAATGCAGCAATCATTAGAAGAGGCCCAGCCCTTCCAGGCTTCCAGCTCCGAGCCCTCTCATGATCTGTCTCCACCCTTGCTCTGCTTGTATGCTTGCATTTGCCTAGGACTGACCTTTAACTCTGACTCTGAATACAAAGATTCCAGCGCTCTCTATGCGTACAGGCTGGCCATGGCTTCGATGCTCATGAACAGAGATTGAGAAAGATGACTTTCAGTGTCATTTTTGGTGAACATGGCTTCACTATCCTTAGAGGCAAAACAGCAAACAAACAAAACAGAGAGGTGCTCCAGAATATCGCGCCCATAGATCCTGGATGGGGGTTTCTCCACGCTGCGGACGCTCAGCAGTGCCCTCCCTGGTCACACTCTGCCCCCAGCCCCTCCTCGCTGCCACAGCTCAGCGCTTGCTCTCCTGCCCCCAGAATGCTCCAGTCCTCCCGCATTCATGAGGCGCGCTTACAGCGAGACAGGCCCATGTCTGCACAGCGCCACAAGTAAGGAAGGGACTTTCTTTCATTTGCCAGTGAAAACGTCTGACATCCCAGGTCCACAGACGGGCTCCTCAGGGCCGAGGGCTCCTCCAGGCCACACTTCTATGTCCTGGTCACTTAGCACAGTGCCTGCCTCACAGAAGATGGGGATTGAGTGACTGTTGGATGAAATGGTCTCGTGTCCTTTAGCAGTTCGAAGAGCTCAGGGTGCCGCAGGAAACGCAAGACGGTAGAACAAGGTCAAGTCACTTGTTGGGTGAGTGTTACAGGGAGGCCGTGCTGAAGACGAAGACATGGCGTGGCTTGTCAGGATGCCAGAGCCCAAGGTGCTGAGGCAGGCTGCACACGTGCCACCCTGGCACAGGCCTCATTCACAGCCTCAGGTCGTCTCAGTGGCTACACACCACGCTCAAAGTGAGTGCATTATCTAAGCTTTACATGCTGAGGATGTGAACCTTGGAAGCTGGTGTTGCTTACTCGTCAGTGGACTTGCTACAGTGGTAATGAATTCAGATGAGCTGGCTGCGGTGGGCTCACATCCCTCGGATGGGAGGTCCTATGGAAAAGGGGAATCTGGACAGAAGGCATTTACAGCAGGAAAATGGCCCAAGGAGATGCAGGAGGAGGCAGCCACGAGCTAAGGCAGTGGTTCTTAATCATCCACTCCCTTAGCTTAAGGCAGTTTCCTTTGGCTCGTGGTTTGAAGGGGTTTGGGCCATGATGGGCTGGTGCTGAGGCAGAGAGATGGCACAGCGGTGTGGAAGAGCAAGCACATCTCCTCATGGTGTCAGGGGAACAGAAGAGGAAGGCACCGTGGACACCGAGGTCGCACCGTCATGACTCATGCAGAGACACCCAGAAAGGTGCCACATGGCTCCCAGATGGCTGGCCAGCCCACCACATTGGTGATTAAGCTTAACCACCCCCCAGAGACCCAGAATAGACCTTGTCCTCACAGCTCTTCAACTTTGCTTACACACCTAGAAGATTCCAGATTTCTAGCATCAGAACACACACACACACATACACGGAGAGAGAGAGAGACAGAGACAGAGACTGAGACTGAGAGAGACAGATAGACACAGAAAGATGGGGGGCTAGGGGGAGAGGGAGTGGGAAAGAAAGAGATGGACAGAAAGAG
>PVKN010012281.1:0-20911 GCA_004027915.1 Capromys pilorides
GGGGAGGAGGGGCCAGCCTGATAGCTCAGCCAATTAAAGCACCTGCTTAGGCAGACGCAGGGACCAGGTTTGATTCCTGGGTGCTGTGCTGGCCCTGCCCCAGGGCCTCACTGAGACATTCAGACTGGGCCTGATGGTGCACCTGTTGAGATGCTCTACCAAATACATAGAAAAGAAAGAAAAGGGCAAGAGAAACGTCATTCCTCTGTGGTCTTTGACAACTGATGTCCCCTCTCTGGGCCTGTTTTCTTTGGTGATTTCACTCAAAGATTTTTTTTTTTTTTTTTTTTTGGTGGAATCAGGAATTGAACTCAGAACCCTGCACTTGCCAGGCAGGCACTTGCGCCCCTGAGCTATCTCCCTGGTCCCCCTCACTCAAAGATTTATCCAGCCAGGTGGTTTCAGTAATCCCAGAACTCTGGGAGGCTGAGGCAGGAGGATCGCAGACTGAAGCCTAGCCTGAGCAGTCTAGCAACCCTGTCTCAAAACATAACAAGGGTCAAGGATGCAGCTCAGTGTGGAGGCCCTGGGTTCAATCCTAGTTCCCCCCAAAGAAAGAAAAGCTATCTGGCTGCTGAGCAAGGAGCTGGTAGTCCAAGGGCACGAGGGCTCTGGGCACGAGAGCCGGGTCCGCGGTGGGCTCGGGGGCCCTCTCGGGGTGCTGTGCCTGCCTGACTTGGGCAGGGACCACGCCAGGCTGTACTGCAACATGGATGCTTTTATTGGCAAAACCTACTCCCAAGTGCCCAGGCCGAGCAGGGCTGGCGGTGCCGGGGGAGCCGGGGACACAGGGACCCCACGGAATGACTGCGCCACACTCCCCGCTGGGCCCGGCACAGCCAAGCGAGCGCCTCCCCTAACCCTGCAACATCTCACAAGGGAGAGACCACTGAATCCCATTTCAGATCTGGACACCGAGGCACAGAATGGGAAGCACAGGCTGGCCGCCCGCTTTCTCCGTGGGTGGCAGCTGTCCCTGTCGCCCGGCGCCTCCTCTCTTCCCGTTTCTCACCACCTCTGCCTCTTACAGTGCTTTCGTAGTTTTGTGAAGCAAATGACCCCTCCTCCCTCCCACCCCGCCCCAGGAGGCCTGCCTGCGGCCCCACCTGACCAAACACGAGTGCCCCCAGGATTTGGTTTGGACCAGGTTGGGCTCATGGGGCCCCAGGAGGATCACACTAAAGCCAAGTACAGCAAAAGCGCTCAGAAGACACAATAAATTACACTCCCCTCCCCCTCCACACCACTCACGCCCACCCCCCCTCCTCCCAGGGCAGCGTCTGCCTCAGCCTCTGTCTCCTCAGCTCAGGCCCTAGCAGGTGGGGATGGTTATCCCAAGCCCAAGCCCCCATCCCTGCCCTCCCTACCACACCTGTGATCTCAGGGTGGGGACGAGGGGAGGAAGGGAACTTGTCGGGCCCCAAGCTGCCCCTCCCACTGTGCTGTGCTCTTGGATGTGTAGGGGCCCTGCTTATCCGTGGCCCTTGGTGACCACCGGCAATGTGGGTTTTGTCCATGCATCCTGCTACTGCTGCTGAGGATGCAGAGGCAGGAGTGGTCCCAGGTCGCAGAGCCAGCAGGGCTCAATGTCCCCACTGACTGCCTGAAGAGGGGGCACACAGATCCCCAGGCTTCTCATGGGGGACCCCAGCCACCTCCAGCCAGAAATGCCAGTGTGCCCATGTGGGGTCCCGAGACCCCCGGCTGCCCACTCTGCTGCCTAGAGTGGGCGCGGGGCATCTCCTACACTGGCATGGGCACCTCGTCATACTCGTCCAGGCCATCACTCTCATCCACAGAGGCCTTGGCATCATCGGCGTCCAGCTGCAGGGTGGGAGGAGAGGGGGCCCTGTCACGCCCTGCCAACCCCATCTCTAGAGCTGGTCAGAGCTGGCCAGGAGTCCTGGGTTCAGGCAGCCCAGCCCAGCCCCACAACGACCAATGTCCCCTTCTGGAGCCAGTGTAACACTGTGTGTCCCTCTCCGCTGTCATATCTGTCATCATTCCTAGCAAACAGGTGACACCAGAGCAGGGACCCGGCCTGCAGATTGCGGCGGGGACAGGGCAGCCAGGGCTAGGGCGGCTGTCCCGCGGGCCCTGCGCTGGCACCTTGTGCGCCCCCGCCCTGCCCGCTGCTGTACACCCCCCTTCCCCCTGGGGTGCTCCCACTCACACACTGGAGCTCCAGGCGGCTGAAGAACAGCGGCAGCAGGAAGCGCCGCAGGGGTACTGTGAGGATGAGCACGAAGGGCAGCGCCAGCGAGGCCTGCGTGGACTTCACTACCCAAAGCAGCACCAGGCACAGTACCTGGATGATGGTGAACAGGTGCATGCGCCAGGTCCGCACCTGCGAAGATTGCAATCAGTGCCGGTCCCGCCCCACGCCCCGCCCCCACGCAGCACGCCCTTAAGCCCTTAACCTCCACTCTGCGGCCTGGCCCCACCACGCCCCCAGACGCCTCATCCCACCGCCATTCCCCGCCTGCCTCCACGCCCCCTACTCCTAGGTACCTCCCCCTTAAACTCCGCCTCGCTCCTGAACACCCCGCCCCATGGGCCACACCCCCGTAAACACCCGCCCCTGACCCTACCCACTCTGGCCTGGTCCCCTCACAATGTACTCCAGACTCCACTCCCCCGGGCCCGCGCCTACCCTACCCGCTTCACGAAGGGCACGTCTGGGTGGTACTTGGCCGGCTTCAGCAGCAGCAGGAGGCGGTCAAAGAGCTGGATGCCGCTGAGCGACGTGACGCCCATGTAGAGGAAGATGCCAAACAGCACAGCCAGCGGAATGCGGGACAGTACTGGCTCCATGAGGATGGACAGGCCTGGGGGACGCGCATGTCAGCCTGGGTAGGGCCTGTGCGGATGCGGCAGCACCCACGGGCCTGGCGTGGACTAGGGGGAAATCTTGGATCCCAGCGAGCCTTGGCGAGTTCAAGGCCTTCCTGGGTTACACAGTGAGCGCTTGTCTCAAAATAACAAAACCAACAGCCCACACACACAAAAAACTTGCAATTCTCCTGCATCAGCTCCCAGATTGCTGGGGTCTGGGCACACATCACCAAACCAGGATCTGAGGAGCCTTTTAATAGGTATTATCCTAGCTGGGCGTGGTGGCATAGGCCTGTAAACCCAGCACTTGGGAGGCTGAGGCAGGAGGATCAGTTCACGTTCGAGACCAGCTTGGGCTACAAAAGTGAACTCAAGGCCAGCCCAACCTCCTTCTAACCCTCTGCCAAGTCAGACCGGCTTCCACTCCTTAACACCTTGTCCCATCTAGCATGGAGACACACACCTGTGACCCCAGGGACTGGAGGCTGGACAGTGTGGTGAGACTCCACCTCAGAACAAGAAGGGTGAGGCCGCAGCTCCCTGGTCGAGCACTAGCCGCTATGCGGGCTCCAGGGTTTGATCCCCAGCGCCATGAACCACTCCCCGCTTCAGCTCCAGAGCTCAGGGCCTCAGCTTCTGCCTCCCCGAGCACCTTGCTTCACCCTCAAGCTGGAGGGGGACATTCGGTGCCACCCATCTGTCCCTGTTCCCGGTGTTCCCGTGACGCCGGCCAGCACTCACCCACCAGCACCGACACCAGGAGCCCACTGATGCGCTGCTCCTTGACCTCCTGGATCTGCGCAGAGGCCCCTGGGGCGCTGGCCTTGCCCATGACGGTGAGGGCATTGGTGTGCGTGACGGAGCGCACGGTGGTGGCGCTGAGCCAGGGCATTCCGAAGAGCGCAGCCACCCCGCCCATGCCCACCACCAGCAGCAGGTCCAGGTGGAAGCCGGAGCCTTTGGTCAGCTTGCGCTCGGGCTTGCTGACAATCAGCCTGTGGACAGAGACCCTATGAGCCCCCAGCCCGTGCCTGCCTTGCGCCACCGTGGGGCCTCCAGGCAGAGGCTCCCGATGCCTGCGACCTGCAGCCCAGCCCAGCCCTTTGCTGAGTAGCCTCGTTTTAAGGTGTCATTTTGTATCTTTTGTTTTAGAAAAAGTCCTCCGACCCTGGCATGGTGGCATGCCTGTCATCCTAGCCCTTCGGAAGCTGAGGCAAGAGGATCGCCATGAGTTAAAGGCCATTCTGAACTACATCGTGAGACCCTGACTCAAAAAGACACAAACAAAACGAAAAGGAGAAAGGCAAGCTGCCCCGGGAGACACCCTCCTTCCGACGCCCTGGCTCACGTGGTGATCTGGGACTCCAGGAAGATGAGGATGAAGACCAGCAGCGCGGGCAGCGCCGAGGCGAACATCATCCAGGTGGGGAAGTTGCTGTACAGGCCCAGCGGGTGGATGACCCAGCCCCGCGCCGAGGAGTTGGACACCTTGAGACCGTCGGGCACCGAGAGTTTCTGTGGGGGGACAGTGGGAAGAGGCAGGGGCTAGAGCTGGGGCCCCCCAAGCTGTGAGCTTTCTCTGCCCCCCTTGCTGCGCCAAGCCTTTTGCGTCCGCCTCACTCCCAGCCTCATGGTGGAGAAGAGGCCCAGAGACACTAAGGGGTTCGCTCGAAGCTCTCGGTGGCAGCGCTAAGAACCCCCATGATCTGCCCGGCTCAAAGCAGGCTCCGTGCCCCAGCCGGGGAGAGGCAGGGGCCGGCATGATGAGCTTGGGGCTCCCCTGCCAGGCAGCTGCAGTGTGGTGGGGACAGTGCTGGGGGCGGGGTAGGGGAGGGTCACCTGAGTGTAGGTGTCCTCGATGAAGAAATCTATCAGGACCATGATCAGGATGGAGATGGGGACCCCAAAGTCTCCGATGACCCGGCGCAGCTGGGGAGAGGAAGGACGGGAGATTAGTGGCCCTGCGTCCTGCTAACTCCATGTGCCGACCTCGGGCCCCAGCATGGGTGTCTGGTCCCTACCCCTGCCTCCTGGGAGCTATCCCTGCCCCCCACTTGGCCCCAGTCTCTCGGTGCTGTGGGGAGGCACACTCAACAGGTCTGTGGGTCCAGAATGATGAAAGGTGAGGGGCTGGGAATCTGGGGGTGCAGCTGGATGGGGACAGGGCCACAGGCAGGGGTGGGGCGGGGGGGCACTGACCTTGCCGGGAAAATAGGAGCTGTTCTTGAACTTGCGCAGCATCATGGCGAGGATGAAGGTGCCGGCCATGAGCACCAGCGAGAAGAGGGCTGTGTTGGGCAGGGGTCCCTCAGGCTTGGGCCCCTTGGGCATGGAGTGGCTATATCTCTGCTGCAGCGGATGGTCCTGGAAGATCTGCGCCAGAAAACTGAGGTAGGCTCCCTCCAGGCTGGGCAGGGCTGGGGCAGAGCCGCTGAATCTACCCGGCACCCTGATCCGTCCAGACACCCACCCACCACCCACCATCCACCCGGGCATCTGCCCACCCAGGCATCGTGCGTTTCCCCTATCCATCTCCTGCCACCGATGGCATGGTAGCAGGGTAACAGAGGGGCTCCTAGAGCTTGGCTTTCAGGGGCGAACCTTGGGGTAGGCATGGGGGCCTGTGTCTCAGGACCAAGCAGATGCGGGTACAACCCTGGGTGTGGGGCCCATGAAGGCCGGAGGGCAGAAGCAAGACTTGGGGGCTCTCAACAGAGCTCACGGGCTGGGCTTGCCTAGCATGCACTGGGCTCTGGTTCCAGTCCCAGGACTGTGAAATAAATGAGTAAATACAGAAACGTCTTCAAAGACCTGGGGACAGCAAGGTCCTGCGCCTCTCCTCCCTTGAAAGTGGTGTCAGCATGAGGGCCTGGCACCGGTCAGAGGCAGGCAGGCTGTGGACTGAGCACCCGAGTGCTGAAGGCTGGGGGCACCGTCTCAGGGCCCACAGAGCCACACCCTCGCCACGCGCCACCTGCTTAGCTGTCCCCTGGGTCCCAGCAGGGCGTGGCTACTCTATATGCACAGCAGGGTCTTCTCCTGAGCACCGGGTCCTCACAGCCTGCGTGCAGACGCAGAGACAGACACGTGGGCCACGAAGGGCCCACGGGGTCCCATGCCGCACCCACCTTGATCAGCTTGGAGAAGGTCTCGTAGATGAAGATGAGGGAGATGAGGAAGGAAAAGATCTCCTGGGTGTAGCGGGAGATGAAGCGCACCAGGAAGCTGCCCTCGAAGGCCACCACCAGGAGCACAAGCAGGATGAGCCAGAAGCCGATCCAGGCGCGGCCCACGATGTACTCCAAGCCGTTGCTCTCGCAGAACTGAGGGGGCGGGTACGGGGGTCAGCACGTGGGGTTCAGGCACAGGGCGGCCCCTGGGCTGGGGCAGGGCGGGGCAGCTTACTGTGAAGAAGGCGTCCTCAAACACCAGCAGCGGCCCCGAGAAGCCGACCACCAGCAGGGGCTGCGCGGCCAGCAGGGCGAAGAGGACGCCCTGCGCGGCGGTCGAGATGAGCAGCTCCGACACCCCTATCTGGTTCCCCGTCTTCTCTCCTGCGCAGCGGCAATGCACGTCAAGGTTGAGGGGTGACTTCCGGGGGCTGGGGCTGAGGGCCACAGGGAGCCGGGGGATGGCAGGTGAGGGGTACTGACCCAGGAGGCCACCGAATGTGATGGTAGGTGACAGAGCAGCGAAGTAAATGAAGATGACGGCGGCCAGGACCTGGGGACTCAGCGCGTCTGTGATGTCGCTCAGGTAGTGGGGGTAGCGGCGCCGAATGTCACGCACCAGGCCCCCGAAGAGCCAGCCTGTCCGCTGCAGAGGGTCATCAGGGCCACCGGGGACCCCAGGGCCGCCATTGAGGTCTGTGGGGAACAGTGGTGAGGTCAGGGGCCAGCAGGAGGAGTGCAGAGTGGGCCCCAGGCCAGGGCAGATGGGCCCTACCCAGGCTCTTGTAGGAGACGGGCTCTGGCAGCTCAGGGCTGGACTGGTAGTGTCTGCGGAGCAGCTCTTGCTGGACAGGCACCAGGTCGAGCAGGGCCTGCTTGGATGGGGCGTCTGTGGGCGGCAGCACCAGGCTGCAGTCCAGGAAGCTATCCAGGGAGCTCACCAGGTCGCCGCGGCCCTGCGCCAGGTAGGCGCCCACTCGGAAGACCTGGGTGCAATGCAGCGTCAGGATCGGGTATGTAGCAGGGCTTTCTGGACCAAGGGGGCGGGCAGGAGTGGAGCGTAGGGGAGCTGGGCCACCCACTAGGACAGGATCTGGTGGGCCCGGGGCTGCATGCAGGGCCCTGAGGTGAGCGGCAGCTCCTCACCCTCTCTGACATGAGGGTGGCCAGGGCACGGCCAAGCTGCGTGTAGTCGGTGTGTGGCGCCTCGGGCCCTAGCAGCACCACGAGGAAACGCACGGGCCGGGGCAGGTCCATGTCCTGCAGCTCCGTCGCCTCGTGCAGCCGCACGAAGGCCAGCACTGGCTGCTGGAGGAAGTCGGCGAGGCCTGTGGGACGGAGGTTGAGGGCTCAGCTGGGCCGGGAGAGGGGAGGCAGCAGGCAGGGGCCGGGCCTGGCTCTTACCCACGTGCACCAGGGCGGCCTCCGCTGCCTCCGGGATCTTCTCCAGTAGTGCAGATGGCAGCTGCGCCTCAGGGTCCCCCTCGGCCTGTGGAAAGCCAAGCCTGAGCCCAGCCCTTCCTCCCGCTCTTCTCCCCGCTCTTCTGTCCCTGGGCCTGGCCGGTCTCTCCTGCTCCCCACCAGGGCCACACCTGCTCACAGAAGAGCTGCGTCTCCAGTGAGGGCTTTGGGGACAGCAGAGCCTGGGCATCCCCGGAGCGCGTCAGGACGGCCGGTTTCACTCCCTCCAGGTCCTCCCGGTCCTGGGCACGGCTGCGGGACACACAGAGCTTAGGAGTTTGTTCGGTATACACTCATGGGGACACCAGGGCAGATGTGGAGTGGGGCTTCCAGCCACCCAGCTAGAGAGACCCGGCAGCCGGGAGAACGGGCTTTTGAGCCAGGACATGGTGGGTGTGCATGGTGGCCTCGCCTGACAAGTGCAGGGGGCCTGAAGAGGCCACGTCCTGGGCACCAGCGGCCTCTAGTGCTGAGCATGGCACCCGGGCAGCCTTCGGGAGGAGGGGGAGCTGCCGTGGAGCAGTGGCCCACGTGCTCGTGCCGTCTAGAGCTGGGGGGCAGGGGCTTGCGGCTGGGCAGACACCTGCGCTTGAGCAGCAGAGCGCGGTGCAAGGGCTCCCGGTCTTCAGGCCGGATCCGCTCCTCATAGATCAGCCTGTCGAGCAGCGCTTCAACCACGCCGGCCATGGAGTGCTCCCGCAGGTCCAGGAGGACAGCGGCTGTGGGAGGAGCAGGCGGGGTGAGCGGGGTCCCCAGGAATGCCCAACGCTGTCCTGGCGCCCGCAGGCTCACCCTTGGCGAAGGCCCTCTGCAGCTGCAGGAGGCTCCAGAAGGTGAGGTAGGGCACGTGGGGGCGGCCCCAGGCGCCCTGCGGCCCCACGTTCTCTTCCATCTGCAGCCAGTGCGCCACTTCCGCCCACTGCAGCTCCGAGTTCTTCCCGTCCATCACCAGCTCCTGCAGCTGCACGTAGACCTGCGGCGGCGGCGGCAGCTGAGTGGAGCCTGGGCTGGAGCAGGACTGGGGCCCGGGGCCACTGTCCCCACCTCCTCCCAGCCCTTGCTGTGTCCAGGAGGGGTCTGGGGTGTGAGTGAGGCCAGTGCGTTGGAACCACCGGCCCCCAGCTGCCGAGTGGGTTCTGGGCGTCCAGGCAGCGTTTCCAGTTGGTGCCAAGGTTCCCAAGAGCCCCGGCCTTCAGGCGCTTACAGGGACCCGGTTCTGGTGAACAGCAGCGTGGTCCCGGGGCTCCCAGAAGCAGCCCTGGTCCTGAGTTGGGGCTCCTCGCCTGCACCCATCACCAGCACCCTGCTCCTCCCAATCTGTCTGTGGGTCCTCCGGGTGAGGTAGGCCCCGCAGGGCTGGCTGGGGACCTCACCTCTTGGGTGCCTGGCTCCGGCTTGGTGGATACGTAGTCTGTAGTCGCAGGCTCTGTGTCAGGTAGAGCTGAGGGCCCAGCGGCCGGTCAGGGCCGCCCCACACCATCCCCACCCCAGCCCCTACGGACCCCACTGTGCACCTCAGAGATGCAGGCCTGGTCCCTGCCCACCCTTCCTGGGGCCTCTGGCTTCCTGCCCCTCACAGGGCCTTTGGGAGGACCCCAGCCTCCCTGAGGTCACTGGAACAGGGTCCTTGGGCTGCAATGCTCAGGCCCATGCCAGGGTCTCCTCCTGCCCACCTCGGGGACCGACTCCCTCTTCTTCCCACCTTGAGACCCAACCCGTGCCAGGCAGGTCCTCTGTGCAGCACCCGGGAGGCCAAGGGCGGGGTGCACCTCTTATAGCCCCACTTCAACCCCAAGTGCCAGCACTCAAGTGCTGTTGACAGTAAACAGGGCCCCACCCACCCAGCCGACAGCCGGGGCTCCCCACCGAGACCTTGGGCTGGCAAGAAGAGAGCTGTAGACCTTGGGTTCTCTGCTCCGGTCCCCCGGCCCCCCTTTCAGCACTCCAGCCCCCAAGACAGAGTGGCAAGCCTGGTGGGCCATGTGCCCGAGAGTGGGCACTGGAGGGCCAGGGTGGCTGTGGGTCACACCCTTGACCCTCGGGAAGGGGCCCTGCGGTGGGTGACTGCCCCCTTCTGTCCTCATTCTAAACAAAGTGCTGTTTACCCTTCAATCATTGTGGTGATTGCGGGGCGCCTGGGGCAGGGCGAGCTCACCTTGGGGCTCTTCCATCTGGGGCTCGGGGATGCCCAGGTCCTCATAGTCCTCCAGGTCCAGGGCCTGCTCCATCTCCTCCTCGCCCTCGGGGATGTTCAGCACCTCTGCCCCATTGCTCTGCGAGGGTCCTGCTAGCCCCTCTTCGTAGTCCTCCTGTAGGGAGCCGTGGTCTCAGCCCTGGCCGCATATGCCCTGAGCCGCAGGAAGGCACTGGTGCCCGACACCCACCTGCAGGTCCCCCATGGCACTGTCCTGCAAGTCCAGTTGTCCGTGGAGGGCTGGGCCCCAGCATAACCCACGCCGAGGGTCCCTGCGGGGATAGGTGGGGGCTGAACCAGTCCTCTGGGGTCCCCCAGGCCTCCGTGGCAGGGCCCCACATGGTGGCAGAGCTTGAGGGGTGCCTGGTGGAAGCTGGTGAGGGCTCTTTCCCTGCTTCCAACTGCACCCTGTCTTCTCCTGCCCACCCCCAGGCCTCACTGACCCTGTTCCCCTAAGTGCATAAGCCTGTCCCTCTCTGTGCCCTCTGCCTCCCCCACTGGCCTCCGTGGGGCTCTGGAGCTTGCCCAGCTCTCTGGCCCCAGGGCCTTTGCACTGTCATTGTGCACCCCTAGAGATGTCCCTCAGCCCTTGCAGCTCAGCTGCCCCCCAGTCACTAGCCCCTCGCTGCCCAGGGCCACTCTCGCGCTTGTGCTCTGATGTGCACCTCTGCGTGCCCCCCTCTGTGCCAGCCCATGCCCCCACCCTACGTGCGCAGGCCGCATCTCTTGGCTGGGCTCTGTCCACTGCCCCTGGATCACCTTTGACTCAAGGCTCAGGTCTGGGGCCACCTGACTCTAACTCAAGTGGCCTCCGCAGTGTCCCAGGCGCCCACAGCCCATCGGTGGGACCCACTGTGGCCTTGGATGGCCTCTGGTAGGTAGGGTCATTGGAATCCAGGGGCCTGGGCTAGCTCCCTGCCATGGTGGGCAGGCCGAGGCTGCCCCAGCCTGTCCCCATGCCCGTCAGCCCTGGTCTGACAACAGCAGAGCTTTCGCAGGCTGTGAGGTCACCCACCAGGGCCTCCTCAGGGTGCACCCAGCCACGACTGATGTCACCCAGTGCAGCCTGGGCCTGCTGGGGCTGATAAGTCCATCCCAGCTGCGTACAAACACCTGGCGGCCTCCAGCCGGGCAGATAAGGGTGCAGCCTGGAGCCCAGCTGGGAAGGGGCTGGTGACGGGCGGGGTGGCTCCCTGGTGCACAGGACTCGTGTGCGATCACCCCACATACCCAGCAGCTGGGCCCCCCACCTCTCTGCACCCTAAACCACGCTACCAAGCACTGCGGAAAAGCCAGGGGTGAGAGATCACAGCAGGGCGCCGGGGCGGGTGAAGTCCTGGCCTACGTCTAGCGCGGACCCTGGCCTGGACCTACATCCCAATCCCTAAACCGGAACCAGAACCCTTAAGCAGGCATCCTGAAGCCCAAACTCTAACCATAACCACAGCCCCAACCACAGATCCTAATCCTAACCATAAACCCTAACCCTAACTGAACAGACCCGAGCCGCATTGCTAACCCCTTGGGGAGTTCGAAAGAGGGCTTGGCTGGCTTCATTAGGTGACATCGAGACTGCAGGCTGACTGCACGCTTCAGGCCCCAGCCCTGGCTTTGTTTTGGGGGCACCAGGAACTAAGCCCAGGGCTCTTGCCCGGGGCTACATCCGTTGCCCTTGTGACTTTAATTTTGAGACAAGGTCTCACTAAGTCATAAAGTTTCCAGGCTGGGCTTGAACTTACGACCCTCCTGCCTCTGCCTGGAAGAGTGCCTGTGCGCCCCTCTACACCTGGCTTCGACCCTCCGCGTACCAACTGCATGCTCAGGCCCGGGCTTCCCTTTCTCCCCTGTAACCAAGGAAGCCATGGACCCCGACCGTGTGCCTGTGGAGCACACTGAGCGTGCTTCCACGCGGCGCGTGGCACTGTGCCTGCCACCGAGCGTGGCACTGTGCTGTCGCTAGCTCTGCCACTCTGGCTGCGGGCAGATGGCCGCCCGTCCTGGCTGCCTTCACTCCCCACGGGTTCCCCTGAGCTGTGTCCTTCCCTGCCCGTGGGGCTCCTGTCCATCCACACCCCTAGGCTGGGGACAGCACGGGCCCCAGCAAGGTCCCAAATGGGAAGTGGTCCCGGCTGATACTGAGCCTCCTGAGAAGTTGGGTGGCCCGGGGACCCCTACATGTGGAGGGGTGAGACAGACTCTGGGGAGCTGGGGACCCGGCCCTGGCATGGCTGTGGGCAGTGCCACCCCCGCTGTCCCCACGAACGACAGCAGGCACCCGGCACCCGCCGTTCCAGCCCCTGTCCTGCACCTATGTGCCCGGCCCACCTGCTCGGAGCCTCGGGGTCCCGGGGCCAGGTCCCGCACCGCTGGGTCTGCCACCAGCCACACGCACAGCTGCTCTGACCGCAGCCGCCCAGCCGCAGCCCGGCCTGGCCGCCCTCCCCAACCCTTGCCCTGCCCTCCTGGCCCGAAAGGCAGCGTTATCTCCCAGCCACATCTGGCCAGCAAGAATGGGCCCCACCCTTCAGGGGCGCTACGGTGCCCCAGGGTGCCTGCGCTGCACCCCTGTTTAGTCCCATGGGGATGGCCCGGCAGCCTCTGTCCTCCAGTGTCACCTGCGCTGGCCTCCCCGTCCCATGGCACCTACTTCTCCTTGCTGCCGGGGCCCTGCTGTCTCCAGAGCCAGTCCTGGGTTCTGAGGTGCTGGCACTCGTCACCCCGAAACAACGCCAGGTCAACGCAAACAACGTCCCCACATGTGCCGGGGTGCACAAAGCCCCAATGTCTGGGCACACTGGGTCCTCTGTGGGCGCCCAGCCCAGCCCTGGGGATAGAAGGGCCGCATTCCCATCCTGCTGCGCCTCCCACGCCCCCGTGGGACTGGCCCTGGCTCCTGGTGGCAGCGCCCCTGTTCCTAGGGGATGAGGTGGAGTTGGATGGTGGAGGTAGAGAGAGATGGGGGTTCTGGCCAGGACCTGGGGTCCTCCAGACAGTGGCTGTGTACCTGGGACAGGCAGCGGGACACAGCCCCCAAGTCGTGGCCGAGGGCCCAGAGGTGGTGATTGGAACCCGTGCCACAGCCCCTTCCTGCAAGTCCTGGTGGCGGGGTCCAGGCTGCCCCACATCCTGCCCGTCCCATGGGACTGACTGGAGCACAGAGCTGGGTGACGGTGGCCCGGCGCCCTGCGGGCAGAGCCTCGATCCCCCAAGGTGGCAGTGCTTCTGGGTCCTCACCCCTTCCCCACAAGGATAAGGACCAGGGGCAGAGAGTGGGGATCTGCTGGGGTCACTAGCTGCTCCCTGCCTCCCTACCAGCCACGCAGGCACTTTGGTGGCCTTGGTGGTCCGTGCCTCCCGTGGGATCTATGCCAGGGTCCCTGGGCTGTGGCCACGTGAGACGGCCCACCCTGGAATCTGCTCTTCCAGGCCTGTGGGCTGCTGTCGCTGAGCGCTCAAGCGCTGCAGGCGAGGGGCCGAGCCCGTCTGGGGCGAGGACCCTGCGCTGACAGCGCTGGTTGCAATGGCTGGAGATGGCGAGGCCTCGGCCTGTGGAACCGGGAGCTGGGCAGGGAGGCTGGGTCTAGTGGGTGGGGGGAGGCTGTGAGCCTGCGGCACTCTGGGGGAGGTGTGGCTTTCTGCATTCCCTAGGCCAGGCACCCAGAGGGGAACCTTCCCAGAGCTGGCCCTGGTGCCTTCCTGGAACGTGGTGGGCCGTGGACCCTGAGGAGTGGGCCCCAGCAGGTCACCTCCACTCCCTGGTCCTCTCCTTTCTCTCTGGGACAGTGACAGACAGGCAGGTGCCCCAGGGATGGTAAGGGAGGGGACTGCGCCCACCTTCAAGAGCTCCTTGCACAAGGATAGGCAGGGAGAGCTTGGAGCCGCCTAGAGGCTGTCGAGGGGTGACAACCCTGAGTGGCTCCATGTCCCTGTGCCCACCTGCGCCATGACGGCCCCCACCCTGGACCCTGGTGTCCCCCAGGCTCCCAGCCTCAGTGGACCCTGGAGACCTGGAGGAGCGTGCCCCCAGGGTTCCCTGCCAGTGGGGCATGGCAGAGGAGGGGACACAGCCCTGCAGCTGGCAGTGGCCCTGGGCTCTGGGCCGTGCGCCCTGTCTTAGGCTTGTGCCTGCTGCCCCCAGCCAGTACCGACCTAGCCCAGGCAGTGGCTATGACTTTCAAGGCTCAGCGCCTGCCTCTGACTCTGCCCAGCTCCTGCCGGCTGCCTCTCTGGAGCGTGACAGGACCCAGCCCTTCTGGGCTGACCCAGCCTGGCTCAGTTTTTCCCCTTGGCTCCCTGCACCACTTGGATGCCTAGTACCATACAGGCTCCATCTTTCTGAGCCCTCAGTCACTCTGTCCCTACATCAAGGACAATCAGGACAACTGTGCGCAGTGTGGCTGCTTGAGCTCCAGCCATCACTCGATGGCCCCAGCCAACAGGAAGAACAGAGAGCGAAGGCTCAAGGCCTCCCCAGCAGTCAGGCTCATCCCAGCTACTCAGGAAGCTGAGGCAGTAAGGTCACTAGAACCCGGGAGTTCAAGGCCAGGCTAGGCCAGAGAGCAGGCGTCTCTTACAGAGAAGTTAGTTTCTGAGTTTTTCCTCAAGAACTGACTTTCCGTTCTAATTGTGTTGTTGGTGTTGTTTGTTGAGACAGGGCACTGATCCATAGTCCAGGCTGGCCTCAAACCGTAGGTCTCCCTGCCTTGGCTGCCTGGGTGCCACGTGATCACTGGAGAAGGGTTCCAGCTTCGTGTCACACGGGCCCGATGCGCCAGCCTGTCAGACAGCCGAGCTGAGGGCGCCATCGCCACCGCCCTGCTCTCTCTGCCCAGCCAGCTCCTCCTCCAGCTCCCCTGGGACGGAGTCCTGCTAGGCCCGGACCTGGGGAATTCTGGCTGGGGCCCTGGATTTCCAGCGACCTCCTACCCTTTGGTAGCTGTTCCCATGGAATCTGCAAGATGAAGTCCCACTGGAAAGGCACAGAGCCCCCTAGAAGCCCAGAGTCTTCCCTTTCAGGCCAGGGAGACCTGGTCATCATGTTTCCCTTTTCACCTTGGCCACCGGGAACCTCAGCTTTCAAGCACCCAGGGGCAGTGCCAGCCCCAGGGGAGGTCTTCAGGGTGTGGATAGGTGGAACTTGGAGCCTGGAACCCAGACCCGAGTCTGGGCCACAGCTCCCGTGTGGCAAAGACTCAGGCTTCCCAGTTGTTAGACCCAAGTTGTTAAACACATGCATACATGTGTGTGACACGGGGACTGAACCCAGGGCCTTCCCACTGAGCTGTGTTCCAGCCATTTTTCATTTTCTTTTTTTTAATTTTGAGGCAGGTTCTCCGTAAGCTACTAAGCTGTCCACGCTGGACCTGGGCTCGTGGTCCTCCTGCCTCAGCCTCCCCGAGCACCGGGAGGACAGGCACGTGCCCCACATCCAGCTGCTCTGCTCTTTTCAGCCCCTCTCCAGGCCCTGACCCAGGTCTGGCCTGTGTCCCCTGGGGCTGTCCCATGGCTCTCAGGGGACATGCAGAGTGACAGCCAGCAGCAGACACTCCAGACAGCATCCTTGTCCCCGGTCCCCAGGGCTGTGGGGGCCAATCCTTGGACAAGGCTGGGTTGGAGCTGGTGACAGCAATGGTGGCCCGTGGCCCTCGGTCTCTCCTGGGCTGGGGACACAGGCCGCGCTGGGTCCACGTGGTTGCTATTTCCCGCCTGTCCTTGGGGGGCCTCACAGCCTTGGAGGAAGTGGGCGTCGAGCAGCTGGAATTCCCTGCTCACACGGCTCCCTAGACTGGCCGGGGCTGGGCCCAGGGCGGGCCCTGGAGGGCGGGAGCCTGGGGCAGCTAACGTCAGGGAGCTGTCCTGCCTCAGCCTCCGGGACCCTGACCGGCTCCCGTGCCCAGCTGCTGGCCGGTCCTTGCTCTTTCCTTGCTCTTGCCTCACCGGGTTCCTGCCTAACCGAGTGCCGATCCCAGCGCCGTGGGAGGCCGAGGCAGGAGGCAGCTCATGAGTTCATGTCCAGCCTGGGCAATTTAGTGACATAGTGAGACCCTGTCTCAGAATCAAACAATGAACACGGGCCAGAGGAGGGGCTCGGGTGACCGCTCCCCACATCTCCACAGCCTCTTCTGTCCCAGCTCCCCTGGAGAGATCACCAGGCCTTCGAGGACCTGCCTGTTCTCTGGGTCCCCGGGGGGCGCCATGTAGGAGGAGTGCGGGCCGGCAGCAGGGGCTGGACCAGCTCAGGGTCTCCCCTGCCTCTCCCAGAGCCTGTGGGTGCAGACCCGGCCCTGCTGGGAGAAGGGATGGGGCGGCACCCACATACACCCCAGCTGGGGCCCCGCAGGGGACAGAGGGCCCTGGCTCCAGGGTCAGAATGTCTCGGGCTCCCTGTGCAGACCCCAACCCCTTGTCCTGTCTGCAGCCCCTCAGAGCTCCCACCAGACCTCCTCTCCACGCCTGTCAGAGCAGGTAGGACACGGTCCCCGGGAGAGGGAGGGGCTGCTCCGCCTAGTCCCCTATCTGAGCAGCCAGATGTCCCCCAGCTGACACGGGCCGGGCACATGGCCAGGCCTGCGGTGCCTCATCTGACTTCTCACTCTGGCTGCAGGGCCTCGAGCGGATCCTAGAGGGGCCGATTCCCGTCCTCACAGCAGCAGCCCCGCGGGCTGGGGAACAGCAGCTCGGGTGTGTTCAGGAGGAGGCCCGGGTCAGCAGGGGTCCCTGCCCCCCGCTCAGCAGGGGTCTCCCTGCTGCTCTTCTTCCCAAGGCTCTAAACAGGAGCCTGGTGATGCCCCCCAACCTCCCCCCAGCAGGCAGGCTGAGCTCCAGGACCCTCGAGACCTCAGAGGCCTCAGTGAGGGTGCCTCGGTCTCCCCCGATGGAGGAGGCCTGTCAGACCCACCTGCTTACCAACTCCATTGTCTTCTGTGGCCTGAGTCCCCATTCCGTGCCCTGGGCCCTGCCTAGCAGGACAGCAGCTGCCCTAGGGCAGGGTGGGAGCTGAGAAAAGCTTAGAGAAGTGGAAGAGCTGGGGCCCGCAGTGCCTCAGTTTACCTTGGACTAGGCGAGCGGGGCTTCCTAGCCCACCCGGAGAGGACCAGAGCAGGTCCGTAGATCGTCTGTGCTGTTTTCAAGAGCTGAGGTCTCCCTCTGTAGCTCCTCGGACTTGTGATTCTTCTGCCTCCGGCATGTGCTGCTACACCTAGCAAGCCCAGAAATCTTTCTTTTGTACCAACTACAGTGCTTGCCTGGTGTCAGGAGCCACAGAGGGGCCACAGATGTGACACTGGTAAGGGCTGGGGTCTGCATGGGGACGGCGTGCAGCCGGGGCTGAGCAGAGGGACCATGGCCAGGGCCACGGGGACCTGGAGCCCACAGATCACTTCCTGGCTGGGGCCTTCCCCACTCGGAGCCCCTGCAGCCTGGTCCAGGAAGCTGGCGAGGGCGGCACAGACACCTCGGAAGGAGCGGCAGGCACCCCAGGGACACCAGGTGAGGCGGCTGGCCGGCCAGCAGAGGACACTGGATCCCTTCTCTCGGCCTGTCCCGTAAAGGGCGCTAAGAGGCTCGGGCTGTGGGCACCCACCTGTGAGCCCCGCCTAGGAGGCCGAGGTGGGAGACCAAGAACTCCTGCCCAGCCTGGGCAACGGGGTCACCAAGCAGGACCCTATCTCAAGGGCCGGCGAGGTAGCTCGGAAGACTAAGTGCCTGCTTGGGCAAGTGGAGGGACTGGGGTTTGCTCCCCAGTCCGGAGCCACCTGCCTCCCCGGCCCGGCTCCCTGCCACACGGAGCTGGCCCCTGAGACCCGGCGTGGTGGCGCACGCCTGCAGTCCCAGGGCTGGGAGGCCGGAAGCAGAAGGGTCACTGGGAGTCCAGTCTGCACGGTGAGCCCCTGGACCAAGCACATTAAAACATAGAAACAAAACCAAGATTCTATCTCAAAATAAAATGTGAGAAAGGACCGAGGGACCACAGGCGGCGTTCACGCAAAGGTCCTGGGCTCAGGGCCCAGCAGGGCCAAGCAAATAAGCGTAGACCCTGGAAGCCCCCGGCGCTGAGGAGCTGCCGGCGAGCACCGCGTGCCGCAGCCGCACGTGCTCTGGCTGCGCCGGGACGGCGCTGTGCTCAGGAGCGGCTGTCCAGTGCTTGAGTTGCCTCGCACCCGCGGGACATCCGGCTGTGGTCTCAGGCCATCGATGCGGGCTGGGCCAGTGACAGCACTCCCAGCCATGCCTCACCAAGGGGGCTCAGCTCCCCGGGCAGCAGAAGCAGCACCCTGGCCTCGGGGTGTCCTGGGGTTCAGCGAAGGGTGGGGGGGCACGCACATCCGGGGTGTCCGGCAGCTGGTGCGTGCAGAGCAACGCTGTTTGAGACAGGGCTTGCACTGTAACTTAGGCTGGCTTTGAACTCACAGCGATGCTCCTGCCTCAGCCTCCCCAGTGCTGGGATTCCAGGCTGTGCCACCACGCCCAGTTCCCAAGTGCTTTTGACAAAATGTCAATAATGGGATGCAGCCGCACACGGGGGAGGAGCTGCTCTCGGAACGGGCTCAGGCCCTGATGTGGCTCTGGGAAGAACCTCCAACAGGGTCACAGGGACACGCCAACACTGGGGCTCGGGCTGCGACCGCGACCCCAAGGCCTTGGGATGCCAACCAGAATTCCTTCCGACCAGGCCACTGTGTTCCTGCCTGCCTCAGGGACCCTGCGCTGCCAGCTCTTCAGGGTCCCTGGCTGCCAGGCTGCCCCGGACGCAAGCAGCCGCTCCCTTCCTGGAAACGTCTGCGTGTGCCTATCTCTCGCCGCCTGGGCCGCCCTCCCCCGCCCCCCTTGTGCTATCTCCACCTCCAGCTGCATCAGAGCCCGCCCCTGTCAGGTGTCTATCGCAGTCACCTAGAAAAGCAGGAGCCCTCAGCCTGCGGGGACCACAGCCCTTCCACCCCTCCGGCCCCCCGCCTGGCCCTGCTACCCATACCTGGTGACCTCCCAAATCAGATGCGGGCTGATGTCCAGGGCCCTCGCCGCTGCCCACCTGGAGCCCGCACCCTCTCCCCTCCGCTTCCTGGAGGGCACCCGGCTGCACCCGGGAGCTGCACGCAGAGCTGGAGTGTGAGCTTTCCGGGCAGCAGCAGAAAGTGGCGTGGGTGAGATGACGGGTGACCGGGAAGGTCTTGGTCAGCCGGTTCTTCAGTCGCTCAAACACAAGCGAAGGATCCAGAAGGCTGGAGGCAGAAGACTGGTCCTACAGAGGGAGGGGGTGGGTATGGTGGCATCTGCCCAGGGGTGTAGGACTCAGAAGGCTGAGACAGGAGGATCACCACAATTAGAGGCCAGCCGGGGCTACAGTTGAGACCCCATGTCAAAAAACAAAACCAGGGGCTGGCAAGATAGTTGAGCGGGCTAAAGCGCCTGCTGGGGCAAGCGGAGGGAAGGCAGTTTGGTCCCCAGCACCACACGCGGCCCGGGCCCCGGCCCCAGGCTGGGCTGAGCAGGCCAGAGTCGGACGCTTGGGAGGCTGAAAGCGGGGCGATAACCACGAGTAGGAGCTGCGCAGTGAGACCCCGCAACAACCAAATATATCGGAAGGAAAACAGTAGAAACTGAGCAACCCAAGGAGGTGCTGTTCCTCTCCTGGTGGGACAAGAGGCAGAGTAGAAAGTCGCCTAAGGGCAGCAGCCGGCGCTGGGTGTCACAGGGCGTATGCTCGCTCGAGGGGCAGAGCTGGTGCTGGCAGGAAGGCGCCTCTTCTCACCCGGACCCGGCCGCTCTTTCCTCCACGCTGCTCCCAGCAGCCGAGGAGCAGCCGGGCCCCACTTGGCGGCTGCGTTGCACGGTGACTCAAAGCCCAATCCTTGAGCACCTGCTCACGCGCGCCCCTGGGTTCTCCGGAGCCAGCATGGAGCCCAGCCGGAGGGCGAGCGGAGCCCATCCCAGGGTCCGTGCTGGTGCGCGCAGTCAGGCGCTGGGTTTCGGGCTGGGCTGCCCCGGCGTGTGCCCACGGGGCTCGGCCCACGCTGGGCAGAGGGGTCAGCCGCACGGGTGGCTGGCCTCCCCAGGGAGTTGCACAACAGGGTCCGCGCCCTGTGAGGCCGAGGCAGGAGCATACGGCGTGAGCCCAGCTCCAGCCAGCGAGTGTCCCAGCACGATGTCAAAATGAGGCTAAGAGAAGAGGGGAGCACACTCCAGTGCGGGTCTGGGCTGAGCCTCCAGCATGTGGGGGAGAAAAAGAACATGGTGGGAGGCGGCAGGGTGGGCGCTGGCAGAGGTCCCGGCTCACCTACCTGCCCTACAGCGGGAAGCAACCCTGACGCCCGTCAGCACAGCAGCTCAGCTCCTGGCACAGGCTCTGCTGTTGGTTTGTTTTCTGAGACAGGGTTTCACTGTGTAACCCTTGAACTTGTGGCGATCCTCCTGCCTCAGCCTCCCAAGTGCTGGGATGACATGTGCCGTCATGCCTGGGAGAGCAAAATAAATTAAAGACTAATTGTAGAAAAATAAAAACAGGGGCCAGAGAGACAGCTGAGAGGCACAAGCACCTACCTGGCAAACACAAGGACCCGAGGTGTTTTTTTTTTTTCTCCTAAGTAATGAGAGTTTATTGCAGCGATTAACAGAAGTAATGGAGGAAATGTCAGGAATATTTGAAAGTTCAGCTGAGGTTTCACGAGCACATCCCAGGAGCAGAGCTGTGCTGGGAACTTTCCCCGGCGCCTCACCAGCAGCACCACCAAGCCAGGCAGTGCCTGTAATGGGCACGCAGTGGACACGTTTCATGAAGCCACATTCCTGGTGCCACCCGGCAATCCCAGTTCTAAAGTGATCGGCAGAGGACTGAAGACTGTGAGTGGCAGAGTTTGAAAGTCTCTGGGCATCCAAGTTTCTTCCAGAAATATGGGCATCCAGAGGCTGTTATACCGTCAGCTGCACAAAGGATCTGTTTTCCTTTTTTTTGGCGGGACTAGGATTCAAACTCACGACCTTGCACTTGCCAGGCAGGCACTTGTGCCATGGAGCTATCTCCCCGGCCCCTGTTTTCCTTTCTTTCTTTCTCTTCCTGCGGAACCGCTGACTCGGCCACAAGGGCTCGTGCCGGAGTCTACGCTAGGCTTTTCCTTGGGCTTCCGGGCGCTCAGGGTAAGGGGCTGTGGGCTGCTCCCAAGCAGTGAGGCACACACCAGCGGGCCAGGGGCACAAGGTCAAGGAGTGTGATGATCCCTGGCCCCACATGCTATGGGGTCTCGCCCCAGATGCCCAG
>PVKN010012282.1:0-20893 GCA_004027915.1 Capromys pilorides
AAAAAAGAGGTTTACAAAGCCAGCATTTTACTGGAGTGTGACTTACTAACCTAGTAAATGTCATATGCTACATTACACATTAGAGTACCAAAATAGTTACAACAATTTAACACCATATTAAACAATCTGATAATTTCAGTTTATACAGTCTGATCTTCTACTTTCTGAAACAACAAAAAAGAAGACCAGGTTAGATCCAGAGTAAGCCAAAGAGGAAAAGGTAAGCATCGAAATGAAGAAGAAGGCAAACAAAAACAAAAGACAAACCCTAAAGCAGATTCTTTGAAGAAGTCAATAAAATTGTAATTCTGAGCCAACATAATTTAAAAGAGAATATTTTGGGTCAAGGGTATAGCTCATCCACACAGCACCTGCCTGGTAAGTACAAAGTCCTGAGTTGAGTTCCCATTACCAAACAAGAATACATTAGTTGGAAAAAGTGTCATTCTTCTGATCCTATAGATGTTAAAAAGATTTTAAAGGATACGTACAGTCCTGCCCATAAATTTGCTAGTTTATCTGATGTGGACCAATTCTCTTTAAGATACAGCTATTGTAATTTTTGCAAGGGTAAATTTTGTATATACACTGAGAAATAGGCATATTGAAGAAATTGAAGCAGTACTTAATAACCTTTCAAAACACATACCACAACCAGATAGATACACTGGAGAGTTCTACCAAACAGGTAGAAATGCTGGTGGTTCTTTCTGGAGTGTTACAGCACAAAATCACTGCCTGACTTGTTCCTTGTGGCCAGCATTACCCTAATACCCAGTTTAGACATTTCAGAAAGGAAACTGCACACAAATATTATTTAGTTTGAATGTAGATGCGAATTTTCCACAAAATATTAGTAATTTAGCTTGCTCAAATTCAACAATGTATCAAAAAACTATACAACCTGAGTTTGTTAGATTTATTGCTGAAATATGAGACTGTTGCCACATTAAGCCAAAGACAAATTGACCCTTTCATTTAGTGCAAAAAAATATTTGACAGACTGGGGAGATAGCTCAAGGGCACAAGTGCCTGCCTGGCAAGTGCAAGGTCCTGAGTTCAATCCCCGGTTCTGAAAAAAAAAAAAAAAAAAAAATTTGACAAGGGCCGGTGGTATATCTCAGCGGGCTAAGTGCTTGCTTAGGTAAGCACAGGGGCCAGGGTTCAATCCCTGGCACTGCATGCTGTCCTGGCCCTGCCCCTGGGAGGCAGAATTAGGAGGATCACTATAAATCTGGGCTACATAGTGAGACCCTGCACAAAAAACCGAAAGAAAAACAACCCAGTAACTACTCATGATAAAACCTCTCAGCAAACTCAAGAATACACAGCAACTTCAGGGTAGTAAAGAATTACTATAGAACCCCTGCAGGGGGTCAGGATGTCTTGAATCCAGGTGCCTACTGGCTAAGATCAGGAACAAGGCAAGGATATCCCCTCTCATCCCTGCTTTTCGATATCCTTATGAAGATCACAGTCAATGTTGTAAGACAAAGAAAAAAAGGTACCAAGATTTTGAAGGAGTCATTACTCAGTCATATCCAGCAGCTTGCTCTGTGATACACCCGTCAAGAGACAAAGTGTTGAGGTAAGGTGGGTGGTGTTATCCCAGAAACCAGCTAGCGAAGATAGGGGCCTATTTTTTCTGGAACCTGATTTAGGCAGTTGGTGGATGCTCCCAGACTGAGGGACATCTTTTCATAGTAGTAGGGATGGATGATGCTGTCTAGCCATCAGATGCTGTTGTTTCTTCAGATTTCAGAATCAGAGGTCATTATTTCCTCAACCTGTTCCTGTCACAGATTACATATTTTTCAGTAGACAGATTGAGTGGAAGTATTATTACCACAAGGCATTCTCTGTGTTGGCAGAGAACAAAAACATGCTTAAGGGTCAGCTTTAGTTCCCCAGTTGCCCACCATCAGATGTACACTGCTCAGTTTGTGACTGCTAGAATCAAATGAACTCCTCATAGGTGTTAGGGATTGTGATTTTGTCTCTGATGTATCCAACATGGCTCTGTCACCAGAACTAGGTCCCCTTTGTCAGTTGTATGTGGGGTGCCTATTGGGAAATGTGGCCTTACATCTGAAGGAGCCCTGGAGCCCCTTTAGGATTTCCCCAGTGTGAAGGAGGAAGCTGTCTGATCACATTGGGTTCCTGTTTTCAAACGTGCTCTTGCTAATTTTGCTAATATTGAAGCTAATCCCTGCTTACTCCCAAAGTATTGTTGCATTTGGGAATATAAGAAAACAGTTCTCATTGTTTCTTGAGTCTACTTCAAGCTGCTTTTAGGAAAAGCACAGTGACTTCACTTAAACGGCTTAGTCCAGGTTCTTCTGATTGTGATGCAGTTAACATTATGTTTGAAATGTGAATTAACCAGAAAGGTGCAGAGAACTCTAGATTTTCATTCTCTGCGAGAAAAGTGGCAAAACATTTCCCTTGTTCAGGCTCTTTTTTTTTTTAAATGAATTTAGGGCAAGAATCTACAGGGTCTCACTGTGTAGATCGGACTCATAGTGATTCTCCTGTTTTTAGCCTCCCAAGTGCTGGGATTACAGGTGCATGCCACCATGCCCAGTCTCAATTACCCTCTCAGTGTACCCCAGGGGTGGGGCTGGTACAGCACACCAGCAATCGGACTCCAGCTAGTGCTCTCTGCTGAAGCAAGTGCTTTAGTCTGCTGAGCTATCTGGCCAGCCCATGGCTCTTTCTGAAAATTATTAAAATACCTACCCCGGTAAAAAATGTCCCAAATAAATTCCTATCTAATTTTGCTGTTTTTATATATTCAGTTAAAACAAAACAGATGTAGAAAAAATTGGCATCAACCATAAAAATCTCACTCAGCACCAAACATTTTATTGTCATCTAGCTGCAGTGTTATGTTGTGTAAAAGCATTTTGGAGTTTCCTTGAATTAAATAAATCCATATGCTTTTAACTTTACAAACTTGAATTACAGCACAAGACACCATTAAGTCATTTTAAGTTATTTGCTCTTGTTGAAGAAAACCCCAGAGTTGGTGTGGTTAGAATGGAGAAATTATAGGATGTTGCATTGTGCTTTCATGTGCATCTTTTTTGCATTATTTCCAGAGCATTTGTTTAAAAATGACAACTTTTCATAGGAGTATTTTGTTGCCTTAGCTTATGGATATTCAGATTTTTGAGAACATTACCTGAGTTGTAGCAAGCAAATCAGTTAAAGTGATACATGACAAAAAGCACCTTACTACACACTGTAGAGAGCATCCAAACTGTGTATGAACTGTGCCAGGTTACAACTGCTTACTTCATTATAACACTTCTGACAATTTAAGGCAACCCTAATCTAGAGTGTGGTACTATAAAAAAGGCAAAAAGAGGATGTAACATCCATAGTCCACTGTCCTGTACAGCAGCAAGCTAGCTACAAAAATAGAGATTGTTCGCACTATTTTCCTTGTTGTCATTAGGTAGAAGCAGTCAATCACTTCGTACCTTGAACATGACAATAAGACCAGCAATGGACAAGTTCAGTCTGAAGTAGGTAACAGAGTAGTGATAACCTATATTTATTTTGCATAACTTTTCTGGTTCATTGAGTTTCATCAGATGCTGAGGCAGGTTTGTTACATCACTGACAGGACTCAAATCTTCCAGCACTGGTCTTTGTTGACTCCTGTATTCCACTACTATTCTTCAGGCTTATCTCAGATTCTCAGGAGTTTCCCTTAAAGGAAAGATCTTAATCATCATACCCCATTAAAGAGAGCTTACATATACTTTGCCTCCTCCTGCCTGAGAATCACATCACTAACTTTTCTGAATCTGGAAATTGGTTGCACCAATGTTACACCCAAATACTGGGTTTTGGGGATTTTGTAGAATCCCTCCAAATCGGAATGAATCAAATTCTTGATCTCCTTTTTAGGGGCTGGAAAAGTTCACCTGGGAAGGAAGCTGAATAGGTGCTGTGGCCTCAGTGGGTGTGGCCTGCTGCTATTGATGTATTGGGAGATGTATGAATTATTTAGAAAGCTGGGTGCATAGTCCCTGGGTCTGGTGCCCAAATTCTGCACAAGAACACTTATAGTTTGACCCTACAACAGTGCCATTACCTCCAGCCAGCTCAGCTTTCTTCAGTACCAGCTACTCAGCTCCTCTGAGTTAAAGTTGCCTGCCATAGCCACTAAACCCTGAACCACTACACATGTCCCCTCCAACCCCTGTGTCTACAGCACAGAAGAACAGTTTTAGCCTCTGCCTAGCAGCAGTTACCTTTTCTGCCAAGCACAGGTGCTCTTTGTTGTGGGTTCAGACTAGTGGCAGGGGCCTCTCTCGAACACACTACATTTGCACGTACCTTAATCCTCGTGCCTTTAGGTCTACAAGCCAGATCATCTGTGCTTAGTCACTGAAGATCACCTGCTTTGATTTAGGCTGCACCTGGATTATCCTCCTGGCCCTAAGGAAAAGGAGAATTATTTGTTTTTCTCCTTTTCAACATCAGTTTGGACAGATGTTGAGCTTTCCATCAACTAGTTTATATGTGTACCTCCTGCCCAAAAATGCCACCGTACAGAACTGAGTACAGAGTCTAACAACTGTTGAATCTGCAAAGTTTGGAAGTGCAAAAGTCCAAACAATGAGGTATCTGCCCCCTTAAACATTACCTCAGTGGTGGAGAAAAGAATTACTGGTGTACACACTGGAGTGACTTAATGACGAATCCACTTACCCAACTCCAGTCAGTAGAGGGTGCTTGGGAAGCCTATCACATGATCAAGAAAGGCAACACAGCAGTCCCTAGAACAAAAAGACTGCAGCAGCTGTTAGGTGTAGTCCAGACACTGGCCTCTCACTGGGCTCTCTAGCTAGCCATTAGGAGCCACCCTTCCAGTTGACTCACCAAGTGACAGGTCAGGTCACTGCCACATGACAGGCCACCTAAGTGTAAAGACAAAATGTTGAAGCAAAGAAAGCAACTTTATTCCAAAGTCTGCCTAGAGAAGATAAACATCAAAAGGCCCATATGGTCTTGATTTGGTTTATTAGTGATTTATGCAGGCAATTGATTGATAAGTGTTCCAGACTGGTGAGCATACAGTGAAAGGATCAGATAATGCACATCTAATCCATACTGCCTACTGAGCAAATGCTTTTAAGTTTATGCAGATGAGCAAATGCTTTTCAGTTTCTACAGATTATGAAAGCAAAGATTTCCTAATTTGTTACAAATTAGTTACCTTAGTACACAAGGTACAGACTAGTTTCTGTGAAGTACTGGCTGATTGCCAAACTCCAGGCAGTGAAGGAAAATATTCTTAATGCTCTGTTTTAGAATGAATAGATTATGAACTGAATGGATAGATTTTGGGGGCTGACAGTACAGGATTATGCAGATGCATATATAGCATTCATTTGTCAAAACCTACACAAAATAAGTTGCTAAGAGCAAACCTGAGGGTAAACTATGTATTTTGTACATTATATAACATTAACAAACCTCTTTTTCCACCCTAAATGTCCTGTCAATATTGGCTCATCAGTTGTAATAATTGTAATACACTAGTACAAGATGTTATCAATACTGCAAATTGTGAAAGAAGTGTGAAACATTATGTGGGAATTCTCTGTTTTCTGCTCGATTTTCTGTAATCCTATACTGCTTTTAAAAAATAAAGTATATTAGGGACTGGGGAGGTAGCTCAGTAGAATAAGCACTTGCCTGGCAAGCGCAAGGGCCTGAGTTCAATCCCCAGTTCTGCCAAAAAAATTTTAAAAAGTATATTAAATAGGGCCGGCAAGATGGTTCAGTGGTCTAAAGCGCCTGCTTAGGAGGGCTCAGGCAACTGCGGGGACTGCAGTTCGATCCCCAGCACCACATGCTGCGCCAGCGCCACCACCAGGGCAGGCTGAGCCAGCCACAAAAAAATGAATAAATAAAGAAACAAACACAACAAGCAAACAAATAAATAAATAAATAAAATTAAAAAAAAAAAGTATATTAAATAATTAACCAAGCAGCTGCACCCAGCAGCATGGGTACATCTGTTTGAAGGTACTTTCTGTTATGTTTTTCAAGATAGAAACATCATTACCAGTTTTTCCATATGAGACAAGGACAGGAGATGAAAAGACAAATTCTCAAACTTCTTAGGTTGACAGATGACTCCTAGTGATCCTTCTGTTTTCAGCCTCGTAAGAACTGGGATTACAGCCACCACGCCCCACTCTCAGTTGCTGTCTCAGCATGTCCAGGGGGCAGGACCAGCATGGCACGCCTGGGATCAAACCCCAGTCCTTGCACTTTAGTCCACTGAGCTATCTGGCCAGCTCTTACTTCGCTTTTTCTAAGCCCTGTCTTTTTAGAAGAATCTGAGGTTCCTTTACTTCATATCATTTTGATTGTGTACAAATGTTTTGTTAGTCATGTTTCTGCCCTGAGGCTATAGATACCATTAATGGGTGTTTGAATTGTTTTTATATATGTTTTATATAAATTGTAATAACACCTGAAATTATGGCCCAAATTATCATCTCTTTGAAAGCTGGACTGAAAAGGCCTTGAATGACCTAGCTATACATTTCCCTCCCTGATCTGCCCTGCAGGTAGTGTACCCTAGCCGGCTGAACCTCTGCCTGTGAGTCGTGCTCTGCTCTGCTTTGTCTCTGCATAGCAATCCTGCTGGACCAAGGATTATTCACACAGGCTCATTATGTGCTTCCCAACAAAGAGGCCCAACATCCTCTTGACTGTGCAGAGCGCTAACCACAGACCCAGCTTTCTCACTGTGCTTCCAAGTAGCCACCTATGGGTCTCGGCATTGCACGTGTGACTGATAAACTCATGTAACTCTTAACTACTCAGTTCCATCCTTCCAGACCCCAGGATAGAAATCCCTTCTTCACCAGCAGAGTAAATTAGAAGCAATTAAGGTAATTGGCATCATAAAGAGAACATTCCTGCCACAGCTACAACCCCTAGTTATCTTTTAATTACTGTATATTGGTGGTTTCATATATGGCAAATGTTACTTGGACAGATTCATCAATTGTATAAGTTACACTGACTTCTATGTATTCTGATACATCTTTTTCCCGTGGTAGTTAGAGGATCTTCACACCAGTATATAATTATTTGTGTATACACCTGCCAAATACCTCATCATCTTCTAGCAAGAAAAAACACTGAAGTGTAAAGAAATGACACAACTAACTAGGTGCAGTGAGAATCTGCTCCCAATATTTGTTCTTCTAAGGTAAAGGTACCACACCCCTGTCAAATTAACAAAACTATCTTTACAATTTTTAATTTATAAGCAGGGCCTAGAATGCTAGCTGCTAGTTAGGTGCTCAGTGACAGAGCCACATCTCCAGCTTATGCCATGAATTTGTAGGGAACAGGTTCTAGTGACTGCGGCTTTTTCCCATTGTTTTTCACAAAATATGCTTCTCTGAGTGGGGCATGCTGGTGTTTCAGTTGAATCCAGGTACCTTTTGGCTTATCATTTTCCTTGACATATTGGAAGAAGCTCAATATGCTTGATATGCACGTTAATTTTCTTAACAAGTGTCTTGCCCTTCACTTGCTTGTGTATAATACCAGCAGCATTCTGGGTGACGTTGCGGACTTTTTTAGTTGCCATTGTAACATTTGTGTAGCATTCCATTTTGAACAGTACCCATTCTTTTGATGTAATACCACCCTTTTTTAGACTCACAGATATATGGCTAAAGGAACAGGACCGTGTTTTTTAAAAGGCATGGAAATATATATAGGGTTCCCCTTTCTATTTTGACTAATTACTGGGAGATACCAGTTATGGTTGAAAGGCATGAGCAGTTTGCCTGCACTGAATGCTATTTTTGGGGGAGTGTTGCACTCTTCCCATCCTAAAATGGTCTTGACATCAAAAGAATTATTATGTGGCTTTGTCTTTTCATGACTGGCCATTGCATGTAACCCGTTCAGCAGCTGATCTTGGAGGCTTCCCCCTGTAAAAGGCGGGCACAGTACAATGTCTTCTTTGATTGACACTTGAGCCAAACATGTCAGGAGCTACCTAGAGTACAAAGCAAACAAACTATGAAACAACACCCAGGATTTGCAGAAATATTTCTTTATGTCTACTGACACTGATTGAGATCATTATCAATATACCAGATCCTGATCTGTGATGGTCTAGGGCTTATATGGTATAAGCAAGCAGGAAGTACAGAGACAGAATGGCTTGCCCTTTGGTTCTTACAATATGTATCATAGCAGCTATGCATCACATTGACCAGCCATTTCTCAGAAATAAAAGTAACAGTGGGGAGATAGCTCAGTGGCATAAATGCTGGCAAGGGCAAGGTCCTGAGTTTGATCTTTGGTGGAGGAGGGGCAGGAGAAGAGAAATGAAAGTAACAGGAACTGGCTGGCAAGATAGCTCAGGGGGATAAGTAACAAACTGAAATATGCTGGCTGGGGTGGAAGCATTGGCTTGGCATGTTACATGTGATCTTCTGAGACAAGATCTAACTAGAAGAAATAATATTGGAGCTGCCAGTGGTCCTTGGGTGGGTCCTAGATAAGGTCCCCAAGACTGAAAATTTCCACCAGGAGTTTTGTACTTCATTTTGCTTATTATAGGCTTTCTCCAGGTTGACTCTGACAAGGGAGCGAAGGAGTTAATCTGACCTAGGATACTGTCCAATGTGCTTTGGATGCATGTTAAATCTTTATCATTTGTAAAGGCCTTATTATTTTCTGTCAGAGCAGTTACCCATAGAGCTAATACAAAGCAAGAATAAGGCACAAAAATCAAGGGGAGTCATACACTGAGATATAGAGCAATCCTGTGAATTGTGTCCTCAGGTGTCCTTCACATGGACTAGCAGCAATGTGGTGCATGTATGGTAGAGCTCACCAGCCCCTGTAGCTGTCCTGTGTCCACCTGGCTCTGCAATGGTGGCAGAGGCTGGCTACACCTCAGCAAATCTTGGGGATTCACATTTCTGAGCATGTTTTTCTTTCACCACTTTGCCCAGCCACATTAGGAGCAACCACTATATTTCCCAGTTTTCTGAATATACTTGAAGTATCACTCCATTTACAATTTGCTGGGGGACTATGAAGGAAAAAATGGACCACAGTTACTCTGGGACATTTATGTCCAATAGTATCCATGCAGATGACTCCTTAAAGAATTCCTATTTAAATTACAAAGTATTAAATGGATCTTTTGCTGAGTATACGGGTGCTACAGTTACCAGTTTAGTTTTAATTCATATTAACAAACCCATTATCTACAATAGGGCCACACAGTTTACACAGCTGTCTTTATGAAGCATAAAGGGGACTTTACAGTTGGTAACTTCAAAAGTCACCTCTGTCTATGAAGCACTCCCTCTTGGTCAAATGCCCATGTACTTTCTCAGGGAGAAATACTTATCCCTAGAAGTCTAAGTTATCACCAAGATTTAAATTAATGTCAAAGTGTCAGTGAATCTACCATGCTATCATGCTACTGTGGCTCATTGAACAATGCATTTTTTTGCTTGCCACTTCACAAATGCTACTTCTTTTTATCATGTACTAAATGTGTAACTACTCTTTTTCCTCAGTTTATATAGCGACTATAAAAATGGTGGCAATATCATTCATAGCACTATATTCATTTGATTTTTCATTGGTGTCCTGGCTCTATGAAAAAAAGGTGCATAGATACCAGGAAGTCTCAGATAGGATACTCACAACTGTGTTCTAATACAGCAAAAAAGATACCAAGCAAGTCAGCAAAATTGACACAGGGCTGATATGACCTCCAAATGTGATAGAAAGGAAATACTATACTTCCAACCTGCTGGCTGTCTAATATGCTCAGTTTGTGTTTCCCAAAATCAAAGAATGAATTCTAGAAAAATACAGTATTAAGAGTTGGAAATACTTATTGAGGGAAAGATAGCTTCTAAGAGACAGAAGAGAGCCCAGAAAGTAGGTTACCCATTAACCCTCTTCTCAAAGGAAATTTTGTAGTGCTAATCTATTAGGGTCTTGGCCAAACCCCAATCTCCTAAACAAGTGGTCAGTGAATGGCTTAAGTAAAAGAAACCAGTAATATGATTTTTGAGCCATCTAGGAGGGTCAGAACTCTCTAAGGAGTAAACATAAAGAGCTCCACTAACAGCCTATACTTATTTTGTTTTCAAACAAAGGAGGGGGATACTGAGGCAACTGCATTAACTGGGCAGGACAGTGGGATTAAGCTAGCCCATAGACTACTCAAAGCAGTCAATTTTGCCAATTAGAGCTATTTGATCTTTAAGATTCAGAGTTTATTGCCGTGGAATAAAGTGTCACCAGCTGGTATCCTCGTCTGCCTCAGCTGTGATGTTATCTTAACTTCATAGCACTGTGAATAGGAGATTCTTCAACACAGCCAGAGGTCCCTATGTTCATCATGTTAACACCTTGGTCTCCAACAAAAAAAACACAAGGTGGGTATAGAATCATGAGATGACTGTAAGGTGGGATATAACTATGATCAACCAGTAAAATTACAAGTATAATTCGTTAAGTAATATTGATTCAGTGGGGAAGAAAGTCACATAGCAAGTGTGTATGGAAAGAATGAGGCTATTTGCTGGGAAGGATGGTTCAAGGACAAGGACATTTCTTATAAGGATGAGTCAAAGTCTTGGTCCTCCACCCATGTGACTAATACCTATTTAGAATACCATTACTGTTTCTTTCTAGGGAAGTAGGTATAGTCAATTCATCTTTGTCTTGAGGCCTGTCCTTCAAAGAATGCACCTCCACCAACAGCTCTAATGTGTTCTCATCTTCTGCACTGAATCTTTTACAGCCCTCACCCTGTCTGACTGACCATAGTATTTCTGTCTAACTTGTGATCTATAATAAAATATGAGCCAAAATAAATTTCCTTTCCTTATAATTGCAGGTGCAGAGTATTTTTTTCCCAGGGACAAGAAAGCTAACGCAATAGTCCAAAAATCTTCAGAACTGCTTGCTGGACAGTGGGTAACACCACAAGGTGATTGTAGTGTGGATTACAGCCAGGGTCCACTTAGCTCAGGATCCTTTCAATGCCTTAGAAGCTTTCTCTGCCTGGGTGGTGGGTAAAGAGAGGGAAGATGATGGGAACATAGTCCTGGAATGGTAGCCACACACATGAAACCTTTCCTCTGAGCTGATGGACAGAAAAGTAAGTAATTAGTTCATGCAATCAAGTCAGGAAGTTGAATATTGGCAGTGTAGGCCAAAGAGCATGACTTCTGTCTGTAGAATCCACTTCTCTAGGAGACCTTTCTTTTCTAATGTGGTTCAATCTGCTTCACTCCAAGTCAACTAATTTAAATGTTAATCTCATCTGAAAAGATCCTCACAGAACAATGTCTGACCAAATGTCCAGTTATCCCATGACTTATGCAAACTGACATAGTTATAACATCAGCCATCACAGATGTCATATCTATTGGAACAATTATATGTTTCTATTCTTAGTCTGTGGCCTATGGAGAGGGAAAGGAAGTATTTTCATGAAAAAAGGATTAAGTTAAACCATATGTGTAGATACATATGGTTAATGTCAAATTGCCATATGTTCAAGATACATGTATATTTTTGAAAGACATTTTTAATAGTTTTAAAGTAGCATATTAAATCAACAGTTTAAGTCTCTGAACATTTTAACCTCTGGGCCTTTTTTTTCCTAATTTGCACTATACAATTTTATGTAATAACTAAACCAGTTTGGGGCCAGCAAGATGGTTCAGTGGTCTAAAGCACCTGCTTAGGCAAACTTAGGGACTGTGGTTCGATCCCTGGCACCATATGCCCCATCAGCTCTGGCCCCAGGGCAGGCTAAACTGGCCACATGCATACAAAACAAAAAAACAAAAACCTAAGCCAGTGTAGTCCAAAACCATCACTTCAAGTCCAGCTTGGCCTATACAGTGAGTCTGCATCTCAAAAAACTTCAGGAATTTGGAACAAATGATCAAAATTTGAGTTTTGGGCCAGCCAGATAGCTCAGTGGACTAAAGAGCCTGCTTCTGCAGAGCACCGAGACCAGGGTTTGATCCCTGTTGTGCTGTATCAGCCCCGCCCCCAGGGCACACTAGCACTGCATTGAGACTGGGCATGGTGGCACATACTTGTAATCCCAGTGCTTGGGAGGCTGAAAACAGGAGGACCACTGAGTCTAAGTTGTGAGACCCTGTACACCCTATAGACCCTACCCTAAACTCTTTTTTTTTTTTTTAATTGAGTTTTGCCATACTTGGCTTACTTCTAGAATATATGAGTGAGAACAACCTTGACTGTCTGTGTTAAGTGGGTCTTCTGGTTCTCTGATGACCAGAAATAGCCCCAGCCTGACTGCATTGGCATGAGGGACCGGAAAAAAAAATTGTGTGTAGCCTTGGGTCTGACTTCCGAACTACAGCTCGGAGAGTTGATGCCACCTGCCCTGGCCCCTATTTGCTTTCCCAAAGCTGGGGCTTCCATCATGGAGACCCAAGCTCATTAGCCTCTGTCTGCCTTGCTGTGTCTGTGCAGCTCTCTGCCAACTCCATTTGAGCAAGTGTTTTTCATCTCTGGGCTCAATCCCCACAAGAAAAGGACACAGAGCATCCCTCTCCTTCACCAACCTGCCCCTTCTGAGAAGGCCAGAGTGAAGGCAATCTGCTTCCCAGAGAGTCGTGGGCTGGGCCCTGCTCACACACCTGCATGGAGATGCTGGGAGCCAAGAGAGGCAGAGACTCACATTGGAAAGTCAGTGGAACCTTCCAGGAAGGCACCTTCCAAAGCCCATGACCAGGACTGAGGAGACTTTGGCTCATCTGTTTCAAGCCCTCTGGCTGCACGAAGCTTGCAGAAACTGAGTTAGTGCTTATCCAATATAAGGGTTAGGTTTGTACCATGGAGAAATAACATATTGCTTTTCTCTTACATTTATTTTTCTTTTTTCAGTACTGGGGATGGAACTCAAGACCTCCTCAATAAGCAATATCCTTCCTTAACTATTTTTTGAGATCTTGCTAAGTCACTGAGTTGCCCAGGGAGGGCTTCAACTTATGATCCCCAAGGCTAGCCTGATCTACATAGTTAAACTCAAAAAAACAAAACAAACGAAAAAAACCAAGTAGTCACGCATGGTCCAGCCACATCTCCAACTCAGCTACTTGAAGAGTAAGGCTGGAGCAACACTTGAGCCCCAAAATTCCAGACCAGCTTGGGCAACCCAGCCAGACCCATTTCAGAAAAGTAAATTTGGGCACAGTGGCATACCCAGCACTCTGGAAGGGTGAGGCAAGAGGATCATAAGTTCAAGCCTAGCCTTAGCAACTTAGCAAGACCCCATCTGTCTCAAAAAGATAAAAAGGACTAGGATATCAAGCAACACTGAAATGTAAAGTGGTGAAAGCTTTCTCAGAAAGTGCTTTGAGATTTGAAACAAGGCAGTGTGGAAAGTAATATTTATTCAGTTAAACTTCATTGAGAGCCAACCACATGCAAAGTGGTATTCTAAGGCCTGAGATACAGTGTTGTGCTTGTCACTTTCAGGTCTTGCATCCTGGAACCTAAGTGGTGTGAATTCAGTCCCCATCTTTGCACTTTTCTAGATCAATGAATAGCAGGGCAAATGGAGCCAGAGTCAAAGACAAATCCTCAAGTTCTGCACCAAATGATTTCTCTTCTTTTCTTTCTTTTTTTTGAATTTTAAGGATTTGTCCCATTTTTATTTTTAATCTTTTTAATATTTATTTATTTATTTATTTATTTATTTATTTATTTATTTATTTATTTATTTATTTTGCAGTACCAGGGATTGAACTCAGGACCCTGTGCTTGCCAGGCAAGCACTTATTCTACTGAGCTATCTCCCCGGCCCAAGCACCAAGGGATTTCTAATCAAAGCATAAATGAAAGCCCTTGAGCAACCAAATCACTTGGCAATTTGAATGCTCCAATTCAAAGCCAGCAGAATCAGAAGTGATATTTCTGTAATGATACTGTAAATGATATTTCAATAAATAATATTTTAATGAATCTACTGATTTTATTGTTTAGTAGTTTCTTTTCCCTCATCCTTATTCTGTGGCTTGAAAAAGAAACACAAAATAAAAGCTTCTGACAATGCCTGTCAACACCTTAATGACTGAGTTGGCATGAAGGCTCAGCCCTGTACCCCAGTGTGTTCACCAAAAACAACATCCAGTTCTTGCCAGGGTCCAGCCAAGCTGCACTACTCCTGGAGATCCAGGAGGCTCCAGAAAGCACAATGTCCAGCTCTCGTTCCTTAGAACTGACAGTGGCCTAGACATCTTCAGCTGTAGCCAGTAGATGACTGCCACATCATTCCCCGGCTCAAAGGGCACTAAATCCAAAGTCAAGCTTTGATTTACAAATGAGCAATTTCCAGAGAAGGGACTGGGTTTACACCTGTGGGTCTCTCTTGAAGATGCTTCTGAATTCACAATTTGTTAGTGTCACTGGGGAATCCATAGAGGTGACTGTGGAGCCACCTCTGCTACTGGGAGACCCTGCTGCTCCACAAGGCCTTGACCCATGTGGTTGTGATGTCAGCACAAACTGTCCTACTATGCTCTGGACCCCACTATTGCTGACTATTCCAGACTAGTAACACTTTGGGAACAACATGGAGAAGTTGAGGGGTGCGAATCTCCCACCAGGGCCTGGCCACAGGAAAGAAAGGAGGCATGAGGCAGAATCTACCAGAAAGTATCATTCATAGAGACCTAAGTAAGTCCTGGTAACCTGGCTTGTGTGCTGACTTCAACAGGAAGGCTGCAGGCTTTAGCTTCAGCAATGAGTCCACCACTGACCACACCTCAGTGCCTTCCACAGCAGACCACTGTGCCATTCTGGAACCCTTAAGGGTTTGTGTGGACCATGCTGTCACTCTATCTAGCATGATCACCACATCCCTGCTTTTGTTGAAGAGACTCCTTGGAACTGTGGTACTGTGTAGTGAGCACAAAATGCTATATCCCTTTCATCACATGCATGGGATGTGAGAAATTCCTGATTTTCAACTCAGTGACACAGGGCCTTTAGAGAACATCATGAGGGACTCATGGGAGACTTGGGCCAGAGGGACCTGAGGCCATATGCAAAGCATCAGTCAGCTGACATCAGTCATCACCATAGGTCACACATGGGACAAGACCCAGCACCCACTGATGGGCCGCCAGGACAGTGATGACAGTCATTTAATAAAGGGCTGTCCTATTGTGGAAAAGCTACAGTTTTCAGGGAGTTCCACTATGCTGCAGATTTCTCATCCTTCCAGACTGGGCCTGACTCTCTGCTGATCCCAAGCCCTGGAATTCCTAACAGTAGGAATTTACTTTGAAATCCTACTGTATAAGTAGCAATGTGGGCATGTGAGGAGGACATGGTCTCAGAGTGGAAGGCAGCACAGCCCTGCTCTAACAGGAGTCCTCTCCTCTGCTTACATCAAAAGCTAGAGCTCCACATGGAACTATCTGCCTCCCAGTGTGCCCTCCAAGGGACACCCCTTTAATTCTGGGCAAATATTCCCAAAGCTAAGAGTCGAGGCCAGCAAGGTGCACTGGGCTGACACTCAGCACAGGGCTCAGTGCAGACAGATGCAGCAAGAAAGCATGTGGGGACATTGAGTTTTGCCCCTTCAAATAATAGCAGGAATACCTGAGCTCCACAGAGCCCTAGGAGATGGTGCAGGAGACTGTACAAAGACTGGCTGGGCACACAGTGCAGACGTTGTGTTCCAGGGAAATTGTCCAGGGGAAAACAGAGGTATGCACATGGAGTTGGCCTTTGCTGCCCAGGACTGAAGTCAAGACACCTCTGTGGCATAAAGAGCATTACATTAGAAAAACTGCTGGCTTTTCTAATAGGATGCCTAGAAAACAGGAGGAGGGGCTGGCTAGCCCTTTGGCGAATCCTCAGATACTGGGTTGTTTTTCTGAGGTCCCTCTTCTCCCCGAGATCCTTTCTTGGTCCTTCAGGAGAGGTTCTTTACAGAAAAACATGGTTTAAAAATTCAGTGGGTAAGCATTTAACCTCTTATTCTTAGTTGCTCGTAATGCTGAGTATGGGTGAGTCTTGGCTGGAATGACTCTTTTTAAAAAAAAAAAAAAAAAAATTATTTATTTATTTATTTATTTATTTCGCACTCATGACCTTGCACTTTCCAGGCAGGCGCTATCTCCCCAGGCCCCATTGGTTGGAATGACTCTGATTTAAGTGAACCCAGAGTTGACATTCTCTGAGTAGAGTTGATAATAATATTGTTTTTTATTATTTTTTTCTGGCACCAGGAATCAAACTCAGGATCTCATGCTTTTCAGGCAGGTGCTGTGCCACTGAGATACCCCTGGCCTTTCTTAGATAAGGGAGGCCACTATACTTGGCTAATGGGAAGATTGGGAACATTTTGTGGATGAAGCTAATCTGAGCACAAATCACAGCATATTTCATTCCTTGACTAGACAAATCCTGAAGTCTATCTACTGTATTTCATCCTCCCACAGAATGACTGAAAACGAACATGAGAGCTCACAATCTAGTGAGGTAAATATTCATCATGTTATCACATAACCATTATAAATTCACATGGGATCCCAGGTGTGGTGGTGCTTACCTGCCAGCCCAGCACTCTGGAGGTGAGGACTGCCATGGGTTTGAGGCTAGCCTGGGCTCCATAGTGAGACCTTGTTTCAAACAAAATTTTTTTTCACATGGTAAGAACCTCAATTGTCCAATGGGAAAATGGTTGAGTAAATTATGAAGTTCTCTTAATTTAATATGTAGCCATTGAAATTGTTTGTAATAGTTGTGAAATGATTACAGCAACACCAGGTGTTTCACAATGGGGTGTAAAATGCAGAGCATAACCTGTTTCATAAAGCTCCTGTTTCTCTTACACAGAAGGCTGCTCATGTTCCAGTGGACAGTGCCTGTGGCTGGCGGTGTCCAAGCCTCATCCTCAAGAACGCTATCTCCTTTCCAGGAGGCCAACAGATTTGCATGGCCACTGGATACTAGTGGCTGTACATGCTCCAGATGAGGGCCTAGTCATAACGTGGCAGGGGTAGGCTGAGGGTCCTTGGCACTCTTGTTGAGACTCACAGGGCTGGGAGTGGCCTGGGATGCTGTCCCTTTCGGCGCGAGCTCTGCAGTGCTCACATTTCTATTGTTTTTTGCCTGCTGTTTTCTGAAGACAAAAAGTGTTTTAGGTGTGCTCTTAGGAATGAAGTGGAAATTTGATTTCTGAATGTTCCTGGGCATCTGATTAAACTCCTTTGTCATTAATCCAGGCTTCTTCCCCAGTGGTCGCATCCTCTGCTAGAATCTGCTGGCAATGAGTGTTTAACTTGAAAGCCTTTTTCCTTAGAAATCAATGGTATGTTATTACTTTTATCAGCTTAAACTAATTGTATGTTTCTGGAGTTTTGTTTTTTAAAGCAGTTTGACTGGGGAGATAGCTCAGGGTTTAAGCACTTGCCTGGCAAGTGTAAGGGCCTGGGTTTGATACCCAGTACCACATGCCATGAGGGCCCCAGAACCCTGGACGCTCCTGGCTGTTGCAGAACTGGGCATCATGGCATATACCTGCGATCTCAGTCCTGGGGAGGCTGAAGCAGGATTACTATGAGTCTGAACTGCATAGTGAGACCTTGTATCCAATCAATCAATCAATCAATCAATCAATCAAATTTAAAAAAAGCAGTTTGAACTTTTTGAATGGAAAATTAAGCTTACTACAGAAGTACTGAGGTCATGCACATAAGCACAGGGTACGGCAGATATGTTACACAATGGGAAGGTGCTAGCTTTCCCTCTGACCTGTGTAACATCACTTCAAGGTTTCCCTCTATGTTCAGTCATTTGTGTGCTTTAAGACCTCAGGGGACACAGTTCTGTTGTACTATGGGTGACAATACTGACAACCTGTGCTCTCTGCCTCCTGAGACTCACCCTATTTTCCAGGTAGTATCCCCATGAAGGTGGGCTGTTTTTGCATTGTGAATTGAGGGGTGCTACTGTTGTCCTTGTGCTGCAAGTTACATGACAAGAGACCTATCTTGGCCTTTAGGACTTCATCAGGAGTCTGATGTGAGTATGGAGGATGGGAAACAGCTGCTATCAGATTCCTTTTGGCCTCTGAGGACATAGAGAGAGACCAGGCCGAGGGGGAAGCACATGCCTGCTGGATCAACCTAGGGGCAGTGAGGGCCGTATTGAGAGGAGCTCCCACAGCTGGCCTGGTTCCTCAGGGACACTACTCCTGCCACACAAAGCTGAAGCTTGCTGAAAGCTCAGGACTGCTACATGTGCATGTCACCCACCTGATGGATGACAATTTACTTATGAGATTTACCAGTGTACAATCTCTCCCACCCTGTTTTCTTTCCTGCCAATCACTGCTCTATTTTAGAGCTCTCTTAAACCACAGGTGAATCACTATTGAGAAGAGCAGAAGACTTTCCTGCCTTCTCACTTTCCCGTTTTAATTACATGTCCAGGAAATTACTTAACTTCTTCAGATCTTGACCCTTGGAAAGGAACCCAAACCTCAGGGTCTATCCACTCTGGTGCAGCGGGGCTGGAACACCTGGAAGAGCTGGAGGGTGGGTAGATGAGCAGCCTGCTGGGCTGCGGGGTCCTCTTGCCTGGAGGCTGGGAGAGGACAGGTCCACCCACCCGCACTGTGGTCCCCACTTGTACACCACCTGTCCCACCTGTATGTCACCTTCCCTAAGTGCCCCCATCTGTATGCCACTCCCTCTTAGCAGTGCACACCATCTGTGCACCACTTGTGTGAGGCTCCTGCAGCTGCAGCTAAGTGGGATAGGCAGCTTCAGAAGGTAGCTTTGTAAGGACCAGGCCTTTTCCTTCCAAGCAATAAACAGAGGGCTTCCTACAATGGGCCAGGAAGGGTGAGACCTAGGAGTAAAGCCACAGGCACAGCTAGGCTCCCTTCCCATTACATGTGCGTAGGAAGAGGGTGGGGTAAGCATAAAAAGGATGGGATGGAGTGTAGGCCATGGGAAACAGTAAAGTGTGAGCAGCTCAGAGGGCTTCTGGTCCCAGGTAGCGGAATTCTAGTTCTGGGTTGGATTCAGATTCAGATTCATGGAGCTTTCATGACAGATCACGTGCTGTGTAGAGCAGTCTTGTGGGTTTTCTTGGAGGGAGGTAGATATACATGGTACCTAGTAGCAGGAAATCCTAATCCTTTGTGAAAATATTACAAAATAACTATAATTCTATTGCATAACCATACATTCTGGTCTTCACTATAAAATGTCCCACCTGATACACGCTGAGACTGCGATTGAGACTGGGTATGGTAGTGCATGCCTGTAATCCCAGCCCATGGAAGGCTGAAAACAGGACAATCACTATGAGTCTGATCTATGTAGTAAGACCCTGCACTAAATACATTAAAAAAAAAAAAAAGCCTGAGAATTAAGTCTTGAGTGTTTTCCATTTTAAACTCATTTAATAGCTTAAGTGCTTTTGTTTTCTTCAAAGTAGGCCAGATTTTGAGTGTCTGGTAATTATCCCACAGTGTTTCAAGAGAATAGATTTTGGAACAACACCTAAAGGGCAGAGAAGTTATAGGAGTCAGCTTCCTTTTGCTGATACAATACCAATGCACCCCACTTAATGGAACAGCGGTTTACTTGGCTCATGATTTAAGTGGGTTCAGTCCACAGCAGCCTAGCTCCAAGAAAGAAGAGCCATGGCAGATAGGTGGGTGAAGGAATGTGGTCACCCATGGCTGCCCAAAAACAGACAGGAAGGAGCCGCTGGGAACAAGAATGCATCCTTCCAGCTGGGCATGGTGGTGCAAGCCTGTAATCCCAGCACTTAGGAGGCTGAGTGAGGCAGAAGGATCACCACAAATTGAGAGCCAGCCTTAACTAGATAGGAAGACTGTCTTAAAAAAACCAGAAAGCGTCTTTCCAGGTCACAACCCCAGTGACTATATCTCCTAAGAGCACATTCAGCACTGAGCTGGGTGGATTAATCCTGAGGAAGGAGTTCATGCTCTCTAGACTGAGAGGTCATCTGTAGTCACCCAACTCTGTGGGACAGTGCTGTCCACATGAAAAGTGACCTGCCTGCCCAGTGTAGCCACCAGCCCAGGGCTTGGCATCCACAGCCCTGCAGGGTCCCTGGCCTGGTGGAAGGCTGTTGGATGGCAGAACATCTGCTGGTGGCTTCTCCCCTCACCACAGAGCACAGTGACACAAGTGAAGCCCAGAGAACATCTTTACTCTGCCCTGTGTGTAGCCTCCTTGTCTTCCAGCTAGACGCGGTGGTACTAAAGTCCCATCTCCATTCTTCCTGCTGGGGATAAAAGGGCCTCTCCCTGTCTTCTCTGTGATGAGCTGAGCATCAGAGTACCCACAGTGTCTGCTGAGTGTTCCAGATCGGACCTGAGAAATAATTAATGCGATCTGTGGACCTGAATGAGATCCTTCAACTAGAAAGCACGCTACAGGTAACAAGCAAAACTCGGAGATGCTCTGGAGGACTAAGTGATGAACTGTGTTAGTGCTAACAACTGCCAGGCCATGCAAGTTGTACTGGAGTTATCAAAGAGCCAGGTGTGTGTGGGGTGCATTCCTGTAATCCCAGCTATTGGGAGGCTGAGGCAGGAGGACTGCATAGGAAAGCTCAGCCTGGGCAGTTTCCAAAGACTTTGGAAAACAAAAATATAGTGCTGGAAATTTAGCTCAGCACTCTGGGGAGAAGAGACAAACAGAACAGGTGAAAATCCTTAGGCAAATGTTTCTCTGTGAGGAAAGAACTATAAATCAGTTATTAGAGTTAAAAAAATAATAAAATTATGTTACTGGCACTTGCAACACATTAC
>PVKN010012283.1:0-20890 GCA_004027915.1 Capromys pilorides
AAGGCTGAGCCGGCCATAACACAAACAAATACATGAGGTTTAAGAAAATAAAATAAACTTAAAAAAAAAATATATCGTTTCTTTATGGAGCTCATCAAATGCAAATTCTACTTTCTAATTATGTTCCTCATATATATAGTATATGTGTGTTTATTTGTATAATCAGAAAAATAAATTTATTGTTTAAAGTTCTAAGATATAAAAAATAAGGCTATGTTACTCAAACACCTAAAGATTTTAGCATGTTTTTATCTAGGTTCTTTTTAAATGCATTTTTATGCAATTAAGTGTATTTACTTTATTTGTGCTTAATATTGAATTGCAAAGATTATCATTATAACAAAGTTTTTGTAAAACGTGACTAGTATAATTCAGTTAGTCATTTTGCTGTTAAACTTTGACTTTTATTTTTTAATTTTTTTTGCGGGACCAGGATATATTTTTAAAATATCTTTGTATATACATCTTTGAGCCCCTTGAGATAGCTTGCCTAAGAGATAAGATTTAGAGCTTTTTTAAAAAAAATCTGTTTAGTTTATTATTTGGGGTGAAACTAGAGCCCAACACCAGGGCCTCAAAAATGCTAAATAAATGCTCACCACTTAGCTATATCTCTGGTCTCAAATTTACATTTTTGCCCTTTTGAGAGTCTCACTATGTAGCACAGGTGAATCTTAAACTGTGTGTAGCCTTGACTGGCCTCCAACTCCCACTGGTCCTCCTGCCTTAGCTTCCCAAATAGTGGGATTACAGGCGTGCACCATTAGTCTGGCTCAGATTTAGGTTTTTGTTGTTTGGGGCTTTTATTTTTCTGAGAATCACTTTGTCCTCTTGCCATGAGTGTATAAAAGTGTTCCTTTCATTGTAGTCTAGTAGTCTAATTCAGTAGAGCTTAGGGAATAAAATTCCCTGCCTAACTTGATTCTTTAAAATGATTTCTTGTTAGAGACACCCTCATTTATCAGGCCTCTGGAGGACAAGACAGTGACCCGCGGTGAAACAGCTGTGTTACAGTGCATAGCTGGGGGGAGCCCTGCCCCTCGCCTCAACTGGACTAAAGACGATGGCCCACTGCTGGTGACAGAACGACACTTCTTTGCTGCAGCCAACCAGCTTCTCATCATTGTGGATGCCGGGCTAGATGACGCAGGGAAATACACTTGCATTATGTCGAACACTCTTGGGACAGAGCGTGGCCACATTTACCTGCATGTCATTTCATCCCCCAACTGTGACTCTTCTCAGAGCAGCATTGGACACGAGGATGATGGCTGGACCACAGTTGGCATTGTGATCATCGTCGTGGTCTGCTGCGTGGTGGGCACCTCTTTGATCTGGGTCATTGTTATTTACCACATGAGAAGGAAAAATGAAGACTATAGCATCACAAACACGGGTGAGTGGCTCCCAGATGACCCTGGTGGCTTTGTGCTTGAGTTTGAATGTAGTATAGGGTTTATTGGGAAAATAAGCTACACCGAGGAGCTGTGACATACAGCTTGATGGGAGGTGTAAGGAAGTTTTCTGCTGAAAGTGCTGACTTCCTTGATAGAGCAGAACCTATATTTAGAACTATTGTAATGATGTAATACTCCCCAGGACTGTGTTCTCCTAGCCGTCTTGTGTTCACATGTTCACAAAAAGGGCTGTAATTCTTAGGTCTCACTGTTGGTGACTCTGTTTTGAATGTGTTACATGAACTGCGGTGGTCCCTTTGGTAGCATGGGAAAGTCCCATTGGGTGGTACAAGTGGCCTGATGGGTCAGTTCTGCATGTGCCACCAGTGGTTCAGGCTGGCTGGAGTGTTTAATACCTCAGGTTCATTTCCATAATTTTGCTGCAGGGAAGAATAGAGCCTTAAAGTCAGTCTTTTACCCCCCACACTGAGGTCTGTAAGAGAAGAGAAAGATGGTGCAAGTATGTCTATAGCTAAACTTCATCCTTAGCCAGGCAGGCATGGTGGTGCGTGCCCGCAGTCGCAGCACTTGGGCAGCCGAGGCAGTAAAATGACGTTCAAAGCCAGCCTGGGCTACAAAGGCAAGTCTGACCTGCAGAGTGAAACCCTGTCTCAAAAAGACCAAAAAAAAAAAAACCACAACCTTCAACCTTAGTTTGTTTCTTTTGTTAAGCTCCACCCTCCTTACTACTGGAGATTGAACCCAGGGCTTGTGCATTCTAGGCAAGTGCTGTACCATCCCCAGTCTTGGTAATAATCCCAAAGTGAGAACACCAGTGTAAAATTTGAAGAGCTCATGGAGTTCTAAGGTCATACTATTTTCCTGGGCAGTATATTACAGTGTAACACATTCATAAGATAGTCTTTCGAGTGTTAGTTTCAGCTGCTCACTTTGAGATGTCTCTCTTCACAGAGGAGCTCAATCTGCCTGCGGACATTCCCAGCTACTTGTCTTCTCAAGGAACACTATCTGAGCCCCAGGAAGGCTACAGCAACTCGGAAGCAGGCAGTCATCAACAGCTTATGCCTGCTGTCAGTGGGTACATGCAGAGAGGCACTGATGGTAAGGGCTGTTTGTTGTTGAAACAAAAGCTTGTTTCAACCTCACCCAGTCCTGTTGGCTTTTAATTCTGCGTGTAGTTTCCTCATTCAGCTTAAGTGATATTTTAAAATTGAAATACTCAATGTAAACGTGCAGCTGCATGCAAAATAGAATGAATATTGATTTAAATCCTAACAAGTGAAGAAGCCCTCTTACAGAAAACAAAAACACATTATCCTTAAGGGCTTGAAGTACACTGCAGGATTTGCTAGACCTCTATTAGTAAGGGAGGGGGTGTCCTAGGAACTCATTACCTTCCAAGGAAGGCATCCTGCAGACCACATCCCTCGGAGGTGACTTCTGCTGCTGGGTAGATACATAGGAAGTTAAGAGGGCAGCAGTGCTTCTCAGCATAAAATGGAGGCCATCAGCGAGATGTGAAATATTCCCTAATTCAGTGAGCTGGCTGTGGTGGAGCTTGTCTGTAGTTCCCTGGAGTCTGAGACAGGAGGATTGCTTGAGCTCAGGAGCTGCCAGATCAACCTGAAGACCCAGTCTCCAAAAAAATAACCTGACTTCTCAGCACTATTTGCCCTTTCTTGTTTCTCATGGCCTCACTTTTATAGGGAGAGATGAAACATAGGGCAGTAAACTAAGAGACAGACAGATTAGTTGTGTTTTCTTGGGGGCGGTACCAGGGATTGAACTCAAGACCCTGTGCTTGCCAGGCAAGCGCTTATTCTACTGAGCTATCTCCCTGGCCCAAGGTTTGATTCCTAATACTTTATCTTCGTAGCACTGTGACTGAACAGAGTGTGCATGATCTGCACTTCAGTTTGTCACTGAGTAGAGCAGCAGTACTTTACCAAGTATGTTGCCAGGGTTGTCCCAGATCCTTTCAACAAGCTTTTGTTTCAAGTACCATATAAATATAAGATTTATTCTATTTTTCACAGATTTCTTAGGCTGAGTATTGAGAACTCCTCTAATTGATAAATTGTATTTTATTATGGCCTGCCATGGAAAAAAGTGTCTTTCCTGGTGCTGGTGAGATAGCTCAGTGGTCTAAAGCACCTGCTTAGGCAAGCTTAGGCAAATGCAGGGACTGGGGTTCGATCCCTGGCACCACATGCTGTATCAGCCTCACCCCCAGGGCAGCCTGAGCCTATCATAACATAAATAAAGTTTTTAAAAAAGAGTGTATTTTTAAACAAATGCTATACTATTGAGTTACATCCACGGCCATAAAGGGGGCTATTTCTGACTTTCTAAAGAATACTTAAAAGTTTTTTATTCTTTGAAATCTGTGGGAAATAAGATTGCTTTTAGTATTCAATAAAATTTCTCATTCTCTTCAGTTCTAACATTCTTTTGATTGATGATGAATGAATGGTTTGCTTTTTATTTCTTACAGTCTTTCCTTCATCTAGTTTTCAAAGCATGTAACGGTCCAGGGAGCTTATTATTAAACTCTGTTACCTACATACTTGTCAGACAGGACTCCTGACTGGGGATACTTTTAGTACTAAGTGTTGCTTAACCTCTTGATACATGAAAGTAACATAGTCTCATGAAATGAAACCATTTCTTGTTTCCTGCTTTAGTCTCCTTATCTAACCATATAGCTTGGCATGGTGGCACATGCCTGTAATCCCAACAATGCCGAGGCTGAGGCAGGAGGATCATTAGAAGTTCGAGACCAGCCTGGGCTATGAAGTGAACTCCAAACCAGCCTGAACTGTATAGTGAGACCCTGTCTCTAAAAAGTGCAAGAAAGGAAGAAAGCCAGCCAGCCAGCTAGCCAGCCAAACATATGTCTTATAGCACAGTGCCATTCCTGTTTTGGATCCCTTGATTTTAACTATGTTGGACAGAGATGGTTTAACGTAGTATTCAAGGGTATGGGCTCTGGGGGCCAGAGGGATAGCTCCGTGGCACAAGTGCCTGCCTGGCAAGTGCAAGGTTGCGAGTTTAAACCCCAGACCCGCCAAAAAAAAAAAAGAGTATGAGCTCTGAAGGCAGGCTGGGTTTTAAGTTTCAGTTCCTCATTCTGATAATATTACTTCAGTCAAATTACCTCACTTTGCCGTGATAAAGTTACTATATTTGTAGAAATCATTTTATTATTCCTATGATAATAGAATAATAGGAGTCAAAGGAATGTTGTAAGGGTTAAATGAATTAATTCACAAAATACCTTGAAACTGCACAGTTCATAAAAGTAGTAGTTAGGCTGGCAGTGACAGTGGTAACTGTTGAAAAAAGCCAATGATTGCAAAACTAATTCCTTAACCAAAAAATGCCTGGATTCTTTCCCATGTTGTCATTAGGTGGCCCTGGTACTCGAGTGATCTGCTCAGATTGCTATGACAATGCCAACATTTACTCAAGGACTCGAGAATACTGTCCATACACCTATATTGCTGAGGAGGATGTTCTAGATCAGACACTGTCCAGCCTCATGGTCCAGATGCCCAAAGAGGCATTTTTGTCTTGCCCTTCCCAAGACGTTGCTGCCCTGGAGAACTTCGCATCATTGGCAGACAGAGAACTGTCTGCCTTTCCCACCAACCATGAGAGGCTAAATGAGAAGAAACTGCCCTTCACCCAGATGAGCAGTGGTAAGGGGCGCTTCTGTTGTGTTGTATTTTGCTCTCACCTTACCTGTTTCATTTTACCTTTTATGGTACAGGTAGCATTCTCATTTGACAGGAAGCAAACAGATTGGTATGCTGGAATAGTTGGCCACTGTTAACTGGTATAAGCTAGATCCAGAGACTATTTTATGTATTTCAGTTACAAAGTCTTTATCAGGATAAAAACAACTTCTGTGGAATAATAAGATCACTCTACTGACAGTTCAGAGGCACCATAGAAAAATGAAAAAGTTTCATATATAGTATTAATATTTTCTGTCCTATCTTTACTTAAATAATGGAGATTAACGAAATACTAAGATTGTACAATTTGGACATGATTTGGTGAACCTTTTTAGTGAAAAGACTTTAAAAGTTTGGTTTGGTTGCTCTCCTATTTTGGTAAATATTGAATCTTAGCATCACCTGGTGGGTGTTTTCTTTGTTCTGTGCGTATGGTTGGAGCCATAATTGGGACAGCAGTTTTGGGACTGTGTCTTGTTTTTGGCCTGGCCTAGGAAAATACTTTTGTGGAAGTACAGATCAGGCTTTTGATAACAGAGTAAAACAGAGTTCTTCGTAACTGTGAAGTCCGCAATTGAGCTTATCTTTCTGGCCATCCAGGATTTTAATCAGCTGTCATTTCCTGTCAGCCTGAAGTAGAAGAGCACTGGAAGTAGGATAGAGTAGGTTTATAGGAAAATAAAGTGCATAATGGTACCTTCAGGTATGGTTCTGGTAGTAATAATAAAATCTAACATGAGACATAAGATGTGCTCTTTTGTTCTTTTTCTAAAATTAATTAATTATTTATGCAGGATCTCACTATGCAGCTGGGACTTATAGTGATCTTTCTGTCTCAGCCACCATGCCCAGTTTCTGTAGTGCAGTACAGGGGATTCAACATGGGTCCTTCCACTTGCCAGGCAGGCACTTAGACTGCTGAGCTATCTCCCTAGCCCTGCTGTCTTGTTCTTAGACCAGTTCTATCAGCATTTCTTAATAGGATACAAATCAAAGAAAAGTATTATTTTTGAAGTTAGTTTCTTATCTTTAATTTAGTTCCCATGAAAGCAGTATACCAGCACTGAATCTATTTTTCCAAGTCCTGGAAGAGTCAGACAAGGAGAGTTTAAAAACCAAAAGTGCAGCATCTCTTGTTTTAATTCAGTGTTGGAGATTGAAGAGATGTATACGCTAAGCACATAGTCTGCATTGTATGCCAGCCTTGGCACGTCTCTCTTTAACCTTAGAAAGATTTCACATTTTGAATCTGAGCTGGTAAGTAATAAAGGTAGGGAATCACCTCAGGTACTTTAGATTTGCGTTACATCAAGTGTGGGCTGGAGACTGTCAGGGTCTTCGTTAGTCCCAGAGGCTGTTATCAAGGCAGTCGTGTGCTCTCTCGAAATCTAGGAATCTAAACCTACATTCTACCAAGATCCCCAGGTTACTCCTATGCGTATTAAAGCCTGCACAACCCTCCTGTTGCTTACTTTTCACAAGGGTATGCTTTTATTTATTTGTTTATTTATTTATTTTGCAGAACCAGAAATGGAACTCAGGCCCTCGCACTTGCTAAGCAAGCACTTATTCTACTGAGCTATCTCCCCAGCCCATGGGGTGTATTTTTATTTAGGGATGTTTGCTTTCAGGATGTTAGGCTAGCTTTTTCCGGAATGTATCCCGTGAAGTTAATACAATTTTTAGTAAATAGTTTTTTGAGAAAAGAGCCCATTACTGCTGTAAATAAGAACAAGAAGTGCATATTTTTGAAACCAAAGTACAAATAATATGATTTTGTATAGCTTTTTTAATTACTGTTTGTTGGTTATCATTTTGTGGGGGGGGGGGCGGTCTGGGATTGAACCCAGGGACTTGGCATCAGCATACATCTCAACTCGTGTTTATATTATTTTGAGATAGGGTCTTGCTTAGTCACTCAGTTGTCGAGTGTGAGTTTGAACTTATAGTTTTCCTGCCTCAGCCTCCCAGAGCACTGGCATTATAGGCATGCCACACCATTTGTGGCTTATTGTTGGCCTTAGTAGAAGTTGAAAGAGGATGGTGGTTTATTTTTAAAACAGTTTAAGAGCAGAGTTAAGGATGTAGTAGCTGTATCTGTATATCCTCATACTTCATTAAAATATGGATACCATTAAGTCTCTAGTGTTTTTCTGTGTATCTAAAGTTTTATTTTTCGATTTTTGAAGCAGCAGAAGAATGAAATGACAGATGAAGAACGTGATTCATAGTATAGTTTTAGAAATGACCTCACTAGTACGTGTTTACAGTTCATGCAGTGCACAGTCGTTACATGTACATATCACAGCTTATGTTGCTTTTTTTAAAAAATTCTTTCCCTCCTTCCTCCCTCCTGTAATTTTGCTCTCCCAATTTTCATTCTTGTTGATGTTAATAATCTTAGTTTATGTATGGCATTTAATGTTCACACTTATTGGGTCCCTGTACATGCTGTACATGGCCTATCTTTATTTTGCCTTTCCCTAAATTGATTAGGTTTGATAAATAAAAGGATTCAGTGAACCACAGTTGAAGAAAGGTTTTGTTTTTTAATGTCTAAGAAGATGGCAAATGCATGTTTGATCTCTGTCCTTACTGAGGAATGTTGCTTTGTGAATTTGGTTAAAAACACAGGGACTGGGGAGATAGTTTCATGGTCTAAGTGCCTACCTGGCAAGCATAAGGACCCATCGATCCCCAGTACCGCATGCTGTACTGGCTGTGCTGGGTGTGCCAAGCCAGCCACCAAAACTGGGGGTGACAGCTCACACCTATAATCCCAGCGCTGGAGGGGCTGAGAGACAGGAGAATTTCTGTGAGTCTGAGCTGCATAGCAAGACCCTATACCAAATAAATACATAAATAAATACACAGGGCCAGGGATATAGCTCAGTGTACAGCGCCTGCCTGGCAAGTGCAAGGTCCTAAATTTGATTCCTAGTACACCCCACCAAAGCACATTAAGTTTTAGAAAATTAATTTTGAGCTTCTAGTCGCTAATGATAATTTTTGTCTTTTTGTTCTCAGAAACAGTGCAGCAGCCTCTGTGGAGCATAAACAGAGAACCAGGCCTTCCTCATCCTCCCCTTTCCCAGCAGCCAGTCCTCGAGTCACCACAGCCGCATCAGAATGAGGACCTGGCTGAGACAGAACCAGACTGTTCTTCCCCTATGCCCTGCCACAGGTTACACGACCATGCTTTTGACTTCAGTAGGACTCAAAACATTCAAAATGGTAGCGAGGACACATGAAACCCACATCAGGATGAAATTTTGGCAGAGACTCTAGTTAATTAATCTTGTATTTACTACCTCACAATTCAGAAGAAACCCCCAAGTCAGCATGTGCTTTACTCTTGGTTTATGATTACATCTGGCTACACTGAGGTAGGCCTGGTGTTTGTTCGGGCTTAAACTTGACAAGGAAAGGGTGGTGGCTGACAGAAGTGAGTGGATCAAGTTGCAGACGTGGCACTGCAGAGGAAGATGTGGAGCCGGTGTGTTTCCTGGTGGCTCGGGGGATGTGCCCAGCTGTGCGTTGCCTGTTGGGAAGTGTCTCATTGCTGCTTAACCTGCTGGAGTGTCCTAATTCATGGGACTGATACTTCAAAAACATCGTTGCTTTGATGTTTCTAGTTTGCCTTGCAACGAGAAAAAATAACTTCAAAGCCCTCTGAGAAGTGTACCTGAAGTCCCTCAGCAGGTGGTTGAGACCAGGGCTTTGATATTCAAGGTCCTTGGCAAGAATCCTAGGTTTGACCAGCTGGTATTGGGTCAAAGGTTTTTATATTCTTGTGAATTATTATTATTATTATTGTTTGTCCCTATTGCCCCAGGGATCTCACTGTAAATATATGTGCATTTATAAATAATTTTTCTATTCTTTGTGTGTTGGTGGCGATGTAAATAATTTTGATATGCCAAAATTATATATAATGTGTAGTTATTGTCAGTAGCTTATTAGATCAAAGTTTATATAGCTTAGTTAAGTGAGATATAAAAACTTTGTTTAAAGAAAACTTTGTTTAAAATTCTAAAAACTTGCTGTTAAGAAATATATATATAGAAGCAGGGTACTTAGTGGTTGCATACACACACACACACACACACACACACACACACATGATCTTACGTACTCAGCTGCTGCTTTTAGGTCTAAAAGTTCATTTACTTAATCATTTGTCACCCATGTACAAGAACCAGGCAAAGTTCCTTTCATTGTGAAGTCTTGTTCTTTCAGAGCCTAACAGTTTGTCATAGTTGTATGAACTAGAAGACTTGTTTTAGAACAGTTTTCAGGAAATTACTTCTTTGTCAAGGAAACCAAAGATTGCTTCTTTTCTGTTTTTAGTTTCTCTTTACTAATGCACAGGGTAGCTTAGAAGGCAGGTATGCTCTTGAGAATAGAACATATATCAATCTTTATGCTGTATGGTCCTTGTTTGTACATGTGACTGTTTTTTTTGTTTGTTTGTTTTTGTTTTTGGCAGTACCAGGGATTGAACTCAGGACCCTGCGCTTGCTAGGCAACCACTTATTCTACTGAGCTATCTTCCCAGCCCCTTTGTGACTGTTAAAGGCAAAATGTTTTCTGGAGTTTCTGATCAAAGAGATTTATGTAAACAAAGAATTTAACACTAATGAAATGTGATGGGCTAAAGTTCTTTGTGCTTTTAGATTTTCTTACACAAACTGTTAAGTTCTGTCTTCTAAATCAAATATTAGTTTCTTACTAGATAACTTCGTTGTCTTAAACACCTAAGTCATTGTACCTGTCCAGGGTTCAAAACTCACATAATTTCTTAGCATTTTGTCAGAAAGTAACTGGATTTCATACTTTTTTCTTTGAACAACTGGACTTTTGTTTTTTGAACTGTTTACACTCTGAATTTGTTTCTTTTTTGGTGGTACTGGGAATTGAACCAAGAACTTTCACACTGAGCTATAAAACCAGCCCATTTTTGGTTTTTATTTTGAGGAAAGATCTCACTAGTTTGCCCAGACTGGACTTGAACTTCGTAATCTTCTTGCCTCTGCCTCCTGGAATGCTGGGATTATAGCAGTCCCTTCAATCCGCACTCACCCTTTTTAGTAAGTTATTGTAGTAGTTTGTACTAGACTTAACTTTTTACTTCCTGGCTTTGTTCCCTGCTGGCTGTGTAATCTAGGACAGATCTTTTTACTTCTCTAGGCCCATTTTCTCATTTAGAAAACGAGGTCCTTTACTAGATGCTCTAAAGCCCCTGCTAGCTATAATGTTCCATGAATCTGCAATTCCCTGCAGGAACAAAAGAGGATTATGTTACTTTAATAAAAAGCTGCTTTTATGAAATATTTGTTAGCATAGAATGAATGTTGCTGTTTGCTCTAAATGGAACCAGATTTATTTCCTCTGTAAGAGAAATAGTGGTCCAAGAAATACTCACAAGGGGAAACAAGTATTCTGCATACAGGTGTGTGTGCCTGTGTAGGCAGGAATTGAACTCAGAGCCTTCATACTGAGCTACATCTCCAGCCCTTTTTGTTTTTTTATTTTGAAATGGTCCAGCTAAACCTAGGCTAGGCTTGTTTACAATCTTCCTTCTTTCTGTAAGTGGTGTGCCATAAGGCCTGAGGCCGCTGGCCAATACTCTGTTTCTAAAACAGCATCCATCAACCTAAGGAACCCTTTTTCTGGAGAGAACTCACCCATCGTTGTCTAGAGCAGCAAGTCTGACTACCAGTGTTGCACCTCACCAGAGGGTCAGGATTAGCTGAGGTGTGTGTACAGCTAATTTGTGGCTAGTGTGTGCCTCACTTACCTCTCTGGTATTCACAGTTACAGTGCACTCACAAATTCAGATCTTTCTGAATGAGCAGTGTGAAGTTACAACTGGATGACCAGACATTGCACCCATGGGTGTGAGCTGTGAGATTGTAGAGCAGAAAAGAGGCTGTAAGCCAGGGCGCTAGAACTGCTCGTCCAAGGTGCCACCTCCACATGTCAGCAATGGTCTTTCTGTACCATGGTGTCAGGCCAGACCCCTGGAGGTTCGGGGTTTCTCCAGTGTCAGTTCTCGTGACCAAAACATCCTTCCCAGATACTCCCAGCTTTCCTGGGTAACTAGTTAGAAAATTTTGAATATGAGGAGCCTACTGCTGACCTTAATATCAAATTCTAATGCCAGGATAAGGAATTCCTGAAACATTTTTATTGCATATATTTTTCACCAAGCGAAACATTGACGTGGTGCTTTGTCTCAACAGGATCAGTGGCTCATTGGTGTTTCTTCCCAGCAGTATAATATGCGTCAGATGTTAATTTAATCAGGGACATTGCCATGCAAGGAAGACCTGAAAGACCGAAACACTTATCGTCCCTGCCCAGTTACCACTTCATTGCACACATAGGTGCTCTTTGTTTGTGTCCCTCAGAGGCTGTTTCTCCAAGCCTGCCTGGAAGAAATAGCACCTATTTTGCCTGGAAGAAATCTATACCTAACACAGTAGCTTTGTGCACCTGCTCATTCCCCACATGCAAGCTTTTCTTTAGAACAGGGAGTATCAGAACCCAGCCCAGAATATGGTTGCCCCTGAAGTGCCACATCGGAGTGGCTTAAATGTTTGTTTTTCTGTCGTGTTCATGTTTTAAAACAGTCGCCTGCACATTGCCCATTGAGGGGTTCTAAGAGGAACACTAGGGTGTCAAGCAGTGTAGACTCCTTATCCATTTTCCTGTAAAGAAGGATCATAGGAAGGGACAGAAGCCATTTAGCTGTGACATTAGTAATTTTGTATAAACGGATGAATACCTTTATCTGGTAGTTGGAATACTCAACTTTTCAGAGGAAAGATACATGCCAAAGCCAAATGATCGCCTTTTAACACTGTTGAAGAGATTTCTGATTGAGGTGGATTATGGGCAAGATGACTTTTAAGGTCTTCTGTTTTATCATTGGAAATCCCCAGATGCAATCAGATAGACCTAAAACTTTGTCCACTAAAGTCTTGTGTATTCATTTTAGAACACTTCAGGTTTTTCCAAACTAAGAAACTAAAGATTGAGGTTGACAAAAGGGACTTTAGTGACCTGTTGAAGTGAAATTAGAATTATGGTGTTAAATGTTATACCCAGTGTCTTACCTGTGTGTGTTAATGGCTGGCCTTATTTCATAATTTTAATATCCACAGAAATGCTAGAGGCGAAGGGAGCAGCAGAGCTAAGTTTGCTGTTTAGTGTTTTTTATTTTTATTCCTGGTGCTGGCTATTAAAACCAGAGCCTCATGCTAAGTATGTACACTGACCACTGAGCTATACCCTCAGCCCCAAATTGCTTTCATTTTATGTAACCTGGTCCATTTTTAAGCTATTTCTTTGTGCAGGTCATAGAAGTAATTGTGAGAACAATTCAACCTTAGATATTTGAGCTAAGTTTTTTGGCAACCTGCAAATAATTTTTTCTATTATATGATCTCTTTCTCAGTTCAATTTGGTTTGTTTGGAGTACAATCTAAACCATCATTAGCTAACTTTGTAAGCAAGGACTTTCTTTTTTTTTTTTATTTATTTGTTTGCTTGTTGTGTTTGTTTGTTTCTCTATTTATTTTGTGGCTGGCTCAACCTGCCCTGGTGGTGGGGCTGGCGCAGCATGTGGTGCCGGGGATCGAACTGCAGTCCCTGCAGTTGCCTGAGCTTTCCTAAGCAGGCGCTTTAGACCACTGAACCATCTTGCCGGCTCCTCATTAGCTAACTTTGGATGTCTTTCTATTTTGGACAGCTGCCTGGTTCATTGATAAAGTACTAGTTCTAAATTAAGAGATATATTGTGTTATGAACTGCACTTAACATCTGAGAACCCCAGAATCATTTTGAGAGAGAGAGAGGGAGGAGGAGAGAGAGAGATGCCAGGAATCAAACCCAGAGCCTTTCATGTGCTAGGCAAGCGCTGTACTCCTGAACTATATCTCCAGTCCCTGAGAGGGAGTTAAGATTGGACCGACTCACTCGGGAGTGTGTGTTGGTTCTCAGCAGTCCTAATGATACCCAAGGGGCGGGCAAAGGTGAACAGCTTGATTTGTTAGTGATCTTGATCTTACAGTGATCTTGTAAAAAGCATAACTTTTGAAAGAAATTTATCAAGTGGCCCGTTGTTCTTCAGATGTTTCTTGACTACTTCGTGTGTCTCACTGCTCCATACTAGACTGCTGTCTACTCTCCCCTGTTCTCTCTCCCTTCCCCTCTGAAGACGTCAGTCTGTGTAGCCCTGGTATTCAATACACCTAAAGAGAAGTGTAAACCAAGATGTTGTTAGTGTGGCTCCTTCCTGGTGTCTGTCTATATTTTCTCACGTGTAAGAATGTATATTTTATAGAGCATGTGTTTGTTTACTTATTTGTCTCCTGTAATATGTCTTCAATAAAGCTCAGCATACATCGTAGCCTTCTGGCCTCTTGTCTGAAGCCCAGGGGTGAAATGGTACATGTTCACATTTGTACCTTTTTGTTGGAGTCTTCAGTTAGCTGAACAAGTTCAAATAAGAGTTCTTCGTCCCAGTTCTTGCCAAGTGACACGCTCCCTCAGGCCCGCCGCCGGCCTCACCTGCCCCATGGCTCAGGACGGGCAGGCTGTGCTCTTCTGCTGCTTTCTTGTGCGGTTCACTGTGGTGCTAGGTGCCTGGCAGGTATGAAAGCAAATATGCTTTATAGTTCCTGAGACAGTGGGAGTATTTTCTGCATAGGGAAGAATTTTAAGGTAATGTGTTTTGATTAGGTAAATCTTCAACAGAATATATAAAGAGTGTCAGTACTTAGTAACGTTGTTACCGTACTACCTTGAGGCCATTGCCTTTGGTAATGTCAGCTCTGAACACTGGGCTCACACAGTATGTGGGGATTTTTTGTTTCTAAGCTAAGGTTTTGCTGTGTTAGATTTTGCCCAGGTTAGCCTTGAACTCGAGATCTTCCTGCCTCAGTCTCTCAAGTGCTGGGGTGACAGGTGTGCATTGCATTTGTGACTTGGGCTCTTAATATTGATACCATTGTATATGCCTGCGTTTCCTCGGCCTGCCTCCTTGCCCTCCCCTCCCCTTCCATCTCTTCCCCTTCTCTCTTCTCTTTTCTCCTCAGTATTGGGGATTAAACCCAAGGCCTTGTGCATACTGCCACTGAGCTGCACCCTCAACGTATGCATTTTATTTTTTATGACGTCATTTCCATAGATTCTATCCCATTTGGATCTCAAACCTTATGTAGTAGGAAAATAATTGTGATCTCTGCTGGCTCAGTGAGATTATTACATAATCAGAATCAAGACAAAGCCAGGATTTGAATCCAGATTTCCTGATACTTTCCAATTTTGAGAGTATATTTTACCTATAATCTGTGTAAAAGGGGGTCAGGGATACAGCTCAGTGGCACAGTGCCAGCCTGGCAGGTGTGAGGCCACCAGTTCGATTCCCAGTACAAACAAAAAATGTGTAAACCGTTGAATAAAATCTTTTCAGCTTCCAGTTTGAAAGCGAGGTGTAGAATGTACATGGAAGTAGATTTTTAAATATATTTTAGATAGAAAAGATAAGTTACACTCTTGTAAAAAAAAGTGACATAGTTTTATTGTATTTTTTATTTTGGAGTAGGATATACCAGGGTGTAAGTAGCATTCTCCTAGTTAAGAAAGATACTTGTTCACATTCACAGATGTTGAGAAGCTTGGAACCTGGTACTTACCTGTATTTCAGAACTAGATAAACTAGTTACAGTGAATCAGTGTTTTTGTTAAATAAGGATGAATATCTAGAAAGGTAAAATAAAAATACAAATACAAAGGCACACCCAGTGCTTTGACAGGCTCTCATGTGCTGTCACGGATGCTCCAGCACAGGTATGTCCCCAATCCCAAGCACAGGGCTTTTATTACAGGTTCAACAGACATAAAATTCCTATTGTTAAGAATCTTAATGGGTTACTCTCAATTTTTGGAGAAGTAGTAAGTAGTTTATGGACTGGTACAGTCCCTGGAGCACTTTGGGAGTTGTACTGCTCTGGTTTTTATTGTCTATATTTTATTGCTCTCGTTCATTTATACTTTGGGTTTCTTTTATTTTTTATTTTTTTGTTTATTTTTTGCAGTACTAGGGATTAAATTTAGGACTCTGCACTTGTCAGGCAAGTGCTTATTGTACTGAGCTATCTCCCCAGCCCCTTTATTTTTTATTTTTATTTTTATTTTTTTTTGTGTGTGTGTGTGTATATTTGGTGTGGGGTCTCTTTACGCAGCTTGGACTCTTGATCCTCCTGTCCCAGCCTCCCCAGCACTGGAGTTACAGGTATACGCCACCCCATCTGGTCTCGGTGGCTGGCTTAGGAGTCCCAGAGGGCAGGGCTGGCACCGCGTGTCGTGGTGGGATTGAACCCATCCCTGCATTTGCCTAAGCAGGCGCTCACCTGCCCACTGCTGTGGTTTTTTAATAGCACTGTTGGTTGCAGGAAGGGTTGATCAGATGGAGTTTGGGGGTTCCTTTTAATTCTTCTGGTGTCAAATGGTTGAGACTTGAGCCTCTGTCAGAGGGCTCCCTAACCAGAAGCCCCGATTAGAACAACTTTGCGGCTTGGCTGCCTCTCCGTTGGCTGTATCTCCTCCCTTGCTGAGAAGAATCCTTGGCAGCGTGCTGTGCACTTTCTAGCCAGTGTGCCTTCTGACTTTTGTAATAAGGGAAACCTTGTTACCAAGTAGGATAGGTGAGAAGATAGGGTCATACTGGCAGGAAGATGGTCTGACGCCATGGGGCCTGATGTGTAGGTGCGGGAGCTCTTACAGTGAGGCTGTGTTGGGTCTGTTTCATCTGCCACCTCTGCTGTTTCGGTGTTCCTTGAAATCTCAAGGATAAAAATTTGTGACTCCATTTAGTTTTCAGACCATCGTCAAGGCTAGCTGCACTTTGACAAGAAGTAGAGAAAGAACTCAGCACAGGTACTGCTGGGAGGAAATAATGCAATTAATAGCAAATATATTCTCTCCACCACCACCCCCAGTTTGCAGATACTATTAAATAGTTCATATACTTCAGTAGTTTGTCACAACAAACCCCTTTTAAGGAGATAGTCTGATTCCTAATTTATAGAGGTGAAACAGGTTATGCAACTTGCCCAGATTCACATAATTAGTAAGCAGTAGGGTGGGTAGTTGAAATGCATTCATGAACTCAAGCACAAATTCAGCTATGTCAAAAGAAGGAGAAAAATGAGCTTTTAGTAAAGCCCTATGTAATCACTTAAGGTGTGTTTGTTTCAAGACAGGGTCTCACTGTATAGTCTAGCCCAGCTTTGAACCCACTGTGCAGCTAGGCTGGCCTCCAATTTGTGATCCTCCTGCCTCAGCCTCTCAAGTGGCTTTGTAGGCATGTACCACCATGCCAAACTGATTAAGTTTTTAATTGGCCGAATTGTATCCTCCCCGTTCAAACTTCTATGCTGAAGCACCTCAGCATGTAATGTTTCAGAAGTCTTTAAGGAGATAATTAAATCAAAATGAGGTCTTTAGAGTGAGCTCTGACCTAATATTCTTTTTCTTTTCTTTTTTTTTTTTTTTTTTTTTTTTTTTTTTTTTTTTTTTTTTTTTTTGTGGAATCGGGGATTGAACTCAGGTCCTTGCACTTGCCAGGGAAGTGCTTATTCTATTGAGCTGTCTCCTCAGCCCAGATCTAATATTCTAAGCATGGGAAATTACAGACACCAGACATGGCAGAGGACACAGAAAAAGACCAAAGATGGTGGAGGCATCAAGAAGTTGACTGTCATAAGCCAAAGAACAGGGGCCGGGGAGACAACTCAGGGGCACAAGTGCCTGCCTGGCAAGTGCAAAGTCCTGAGTTTGACCCCTGGTTCCGCAAAAAAAAAAAAAAAAAAAATCCAAAGAACAGTTTCTTCCACAGGAGAAAAAAAAGCTTGCAGACAGTGATCCTGAATTTTCAGCTTCCAGAACTGTGAAGAAATGAATTATTTAAGACACAATATGGAATTGTGGTGGTCCTGGTCAACTAAAACAGTCTCACAACTCAGATGGCTAGAATTTTCTAAATAAGGAAATGGACTCAGGTTATATGATTTATCTAAGTAGGTCATGTACCTGCTTTTCCTACCGAGCCACACTGCCCTCTGATTGTGGTGGGTTCTTTATTGCTAAAATGCACTGTAGAGACTTCCTAATTTCAGATGTCTGAGGAGAAAGGGAAGCCAAGCCAATGGTGGCTTGCCTGGCTTGCATGCTTTAGTTGTGACATGTCTCTGCCCTCACAGAAGTTCAGACAAAAGGCATTGGCAGCTCTGAGCCAGGCATGCCAGAGAGCGTTGATGTGTTCTCATGGCATAAATGAGTACACCTGGGGACAAAGAGGGCATTTGGAACATCCCAGAGCAAATGATTTTAAGCTTCTATTGTTCCAAGAAGAAGCCATATTTTCAAATCAATATGTAGAATCCGAAGACTGGCTGCTCTTGAGTCAAATGTAAGATTAAGTCGTTTTAACTTTGTCTCTCTTCTAAATGCTCCATCAAAGCCAATGTGAATTCCTCTGTTGAAAACAATATATATATGATTCAGGTCAGTGATGACAGAGGCTAATTTGAGTTATTTATTCCTTGGGGCAAACTCCAGAGACAGGCACACTACTATATGTTCTGTGCCAGAACCAGCTAGTGCAGAAAAGAAACACAGCGGTCTCCCAGTGGTGAATTACTGCAGCCTCCGTGGCCTCATTCTTTATTTATGCAACCTGGCTCAGAAGGCCACAGATACGCTTTTGCTGAAGTGGAGTTGAAGGCGAAGATTCAAATGTGTGGTTGAGTGCAGTGACAAATGTCTGGTAATCGTAGCTCCCAGGAGGCTGAGGCAGGAACATTGCCACAAGTTCGAGGCCAGCCTGGGCCACATAGCAAGATTTTTCTCTCCAACTGCAGGCTAAGTTCAAGTAATGATCACGTTGGCAGGCGCACTGCGTCCTGGGCCTTTCCTCCATGAGCACCAGTGTTCTCTCATGCCCCTGTGTACTGTTTCCTAATGTTTCGTGGAGTTCAAGAGACTCTTAATATCTGTAGATGCAGGAAGAAATTCAAGAACTGCATTGCATCTTCCCTTTTGAATGTTTCTGTATATCTGCTTTAGGGCACCTTTATTTGGGGGTGCTCAGAGAGCTGACTGTGCTTATCAGTGTCCTCTGCCCAGGAGGGGGATCTTGGAAAGAAATGACTGGCTCACCTCTTTCTCTCAGTTCCTTTCTTGTGTCTAATTTAAGTTCTGTGTGATGCAAGACTTGCCAACGAGATAGTTACAGAGAGCGGTAAGAATTAAACAGCACGGCGTGTCTCAGTAGCTCTTGAAGGTAAGTTGTTTTTAGAATATCCGGTTCAGGAAACAACTGTTTTCTTTCTCACCCCTATGAAATCTAAATATTTCTTCATTCCTGTAAGAGAGCTGTGGGTAACAAAAGCAAGCGCCTGAATTTGCCATACGTGCAGGTATCCCATGCCTAGGTGGAGGCTGTCGGTGTCCTGTGGAGACAGCTCGCTGGCATCTGCCTTTACTCTCTGATTTTCAGAAGTCATTTGTAGACTCCAGTCCTACCTGTTGAGGGAGCTGCGGCCGGTTTCTTGCAGGTGCTTACTACCTCATTCCTTTTATAAAGTGGAAATAGTTATGGCCCCGTCACCTTTGTTGAGAGGACTAGATAAACTAATGCCAGCGGTGCACTACACAGAGTTCAACAAATTTTGGCTGCTTTAAGTTACTGTTAAGGGCACTCAGAGCGGAGCACTCTCCTCTCCCACTGTTTTCCCATCCTGAACAGCACATGACAGAGAACGGGGAATAGTAGCAGTTTCTCCCATGCGTTTAGCTGGATTTTGCTTAGAAACAAGAAACTGATGACAGGAACAGTGCATTCAGCGGGGAGTCACTTGATCTGAGATGCTGTCTGGCTCTGCACACACTGTGATCTTGGGACTTCACCTGACAAGCCTTGATGTCGCCTGCCAACAACACATATGCACTGTCATGAGCTGTTCTTGGAAGCCCTTTCAAGCTCTGAAATACTGTGATCTTCCAGGTGGTCAGCCGTCCGTACCACTGCCCCAATAAGTGCTGATTTCCACCAGTTTTACAGTGGTTTTTAGCTCCCAGAAAAGACTCACTTTATGTTGCATCAAACGTTTGCCAGTACTTACAAGGTGTTTTATACAGAACAAATGAAGCAAATGGCTTAAGTACAGGGAATGAAATCGGAGGCAAAGTCAGGAGAAATCTTTTGGTTGACAGGTTTTGAGCATCCTAGAAAGTATAGCGTACGAGCTGGCGGGACAGTGAGCAGTATGGGGATTACGGGTCTGCAGTCTTCACCGCGCAGCCCGGTGGTTGCATAGCACCTCGTACACCGATCTGTGGCAGGCAGAATTGCTTCTCCCAGTGCGCTCTTCAGTACTTAGCGCATTGGCTTTATACCAAGCGAATGACACTGGGGAAGCGGCACAGTCCAGAACAAAAAGTGACTGAATTTCTTTTATCTTCTGTTTCCTTCTCCCCAGGACAGTAATGGTATTCATTTCCCAAGGCCCCTCTGAGCCACGAGTGGAGTCAGTTCTCTGAAAGAGAAGCAGACAGTTCGATTAGCAATCTAACTTACTGTGGGTGTGGGGATGTGAAACGGCCACTTGGCTTGCTCTGGGCCCTTTGGGCAGCTGGTAGACTGCGGTGTACCTCTGGGGAACAGCTGTGGCCTTTAGCAGACCCAAACATCACTCTCGTTCTCCCAAGGCCTTCCGGGTTGGCTCTGAAGGGAGTCCCTTGTTTGAATTGTTGGTCTGAAGAGGGACTGGCAGCTGCTGCAGGCAGTGACACGCGGTGCCTGTGTGGGGAGGCACCGGGCACAGCCGCTGCTCCCAGCTGCGGGAATGAAGACATGCTGATCACAGAGCTCGGGAGTCTGTTGTGTTGTTTTCCAGTTACACCTATGAGTTCAGTAAGTTGAGGAACAGGAAGCTAAAAAGAGAGTTACAAACCAACAAACAGTGCTTGCTCAGTTTGTGAACCTGGTTGACTTTTCCTGATACTTGATACACCTTGCTTAAGCTGGACCCTGGGCCTTCTAGCTTAACTTTTCTTTGGAAGAAAATAACTCAGTGCTCTTTTTGATCTGTCGGTTTAATCTCTGGTGCCGTTGTAGACTTACCTAGCTACTTCTCAGTGAGGAAAAGTATGTGTTTATGCTCAGTGCAGGGCTGCCGATTCCAGGAAGGTAGGCAGTATCAGCACACTCTCCTAAAAAGCAGCCCTAACCCTTGCAAAGCCACCTTCCCATGCCTGCCTGAGTCTGAATCCTGGAAAGGGAGAAGAGACCTGTGGGTTGAAGCTGGGATGCAGGACAAAATTCTCTGTATATTTGCTCTATAAGCTTAGATTTTAGGATATGTCTGGTCCTCTTGGGGATTTAGTGGCATTTTGTCGCTGTTTTATCTTCTTTCAAAGATACATCTTTTTAAGGGACGGGCGTGGTGGCACACATCTCACTTGGGAGGCTGACGCAGGAGGATCGACGTGAGTTCAAGACCAGCCTGGGCTACAGAAGTGAGCTCAAGGCCAGCCTGAACTGCACAGTGAGACCCTGTCTCAAAAAGACACACCTACACACACACACACACACACACACACACACACACACACACACACACACACACACACACACACACACACACACACACACACACA
>PVKN010012284.1:0-20892 GCA_004027915.1 Capromys pilorides
AGTTGCTCTTAGCCTAAAAGATAGAAGATAGCTATGTAACATGAAAATGACATCAAATTGTTTCCCTGGAAGAACCTTTCACATACACCTGACTTATGTTTATATAGTCCATTTTTAATCTTTGGTGGGAATCATCTTTTCATTTTCTCCCAGAATCCTGTTCCCCACCCCAGCTCCCCATTTGAGACCTCTCACCTTGCCCCACTTGGAAAATCACCTACCATGGTTTTTCCCATCATTACCTTGTCTGTCTGCTCTTTTAGTGCCTTTTGGAAGTTTCCTACACAGATGTTGGAATACCTGGATCTGTGTCTTGATCCTTTCCCTTGGCATCATGGGAGAATTCTTCATTACAATATTGGCAAATTGTGGCTGTCCATTGGGCGATTTGACCCATGCATTGATTCTCTTCTCTGTGTGTGTTTAAGACTCTTTTTCATTTGCTCTGTCCTTTATTTCCAAAGGAGTTCATTGTTGTAATGTTATGTGTCAGTGCCAAAAGGAATGACAAGAAGACCCGTTGACGGTGCCTCAGAGGACTCACTGAGATTCGTCCCTCAGTGAGCAAAGAACCCCTGAAGAAAATCAGCTTTATTTCGTGTAGTGAGTGTGATCTCGTGCACAATCATTTCAGTAAAGGAGGACCATGTGCTTAGTCACAAACGTAACCATGATCTCCGTTAACTTTCATCCCTTCCCTCTCATCAGGTTCACCCAGGGGTCAACCATTAGCATTCTAAGCAAGGGAAAAAAGCAACAAACAGAGAGCACACAGGTGAAGCTTCTATCCATTACCTGGAGTCCCAGCTTTCCGGGATTTTCAGCAACAGACCACGGCTATCCCTGGGCCCCCTTCATTACTCTCCATATCCCGAAATGCCAACAAAGCTACAGTTCATTTGCACATTTATTGGTCTAGTACCTGGGGTCCTGGGCTACGCAGTCCATGGTGCAAGGGCGGTCTGTCCCTCTGCAGGTGCAGTCACCAAGCCTTCCCTGTGGTGGTGCTGGGCAGATATGAAGGCCACCTCTCTGCTCCCTGGGCAAATGTGCCCTCTGCTTGCTGCCTGAGGACACCAGCATGTGGGAGACAGCCATGCGGTTTCCTGTCTACCCTGCCTGTGATCTCCCCTCCCAGCTCCCTTGTCCTGGCAGTGACTCTCTGTCCTCACCCAAACCCCCTGAAAAGGCCCTTTGTACTGTGGCAGACTCCTTGGGCGACGGCCGTTTTCCTGTACCTGCCCCCATGTACTTCTGACTCACAAATGGCCACCTTTCTCATGACACTCTCCTGCCATTGCTCTCATCATAGGACCTTGCCAGCAAAGGAAGTCGCATGCACAGCCTCTGCCACTCTAATCAGATCTCTCCAGAGATTGAGTGAGAAACCAGGGGACCTAAAGGATGATTAATCCTCATGGGAAGTGGCTCAGGACACAGCACCGTGGCTGAGGAGGGGATTCTCTGAATCCTCCCATTAGAAAGGTATGGGGAGCACAGCGAACCCAGCCACTCCTCACAACAGAACTGTGTCTCATTTCTGGCAGATACGGGATAGCAGGATATCTAGGCAAGCGACTGGATCATAGTGAGGGCTGTGAGACTCCTATCAACCCAGCCAAACCTTTTTTTATATCAGCCTGTCCCCACCCCAAGGTGCCCATGAGCTATAAAGACTCAATTATTTACTTATTTTTACATTTCTATGTATTTAGTACAGGGTCTACAGGGTCTTGCTACACAGATCAGACTCATAGTGATCATCTTCTTTTCAGCCTCCCAAGCATTGGGATTACAGGCACGTGCTAGCACACCTAGTCTCAATTGCCATCTCAGCATGCCCTGGGATCGAACCCTGGTCCCTGAGTCTGCCTAAGCAGGAGCTTTAACCCGCTGAGCTAGCTGGCCGGCCCAAGACTCAATTATTGTCATGAATCATCATCCCTAACTCTAGAACATTCCAATCCCACCTCCTGAGTCTGGTGACTAATAGATTCTGGGGAGCTCAATGGCATACACTAAAGACAGTGAACAAGTCACTTGACTTCTCCCTGCCTCAGTTTCCCGATCTCCAAAAGAGGGCATGGGCCATCCACAAGTACAAGTAGTGAGCACACAGTAGGAGATAAACAAATGCACAATCCCCTGCTCCACTTGCCTCAACTGCAGTTGCAAACAGGCACTGCCACTTCGCAGCCCCAAAGTGGCTCTTGCCACTTCAAGAGCCCAGATTCAAGATTGTCACAAAGGGGAACCCAAATGCATTACCTAACCTAGATTCTGACAGTCTGATGGCAAAAGCAGCCCCCATCATCACTGCTCTGGGTTTCAGCAGAACAGGTGAGGGTTTCACCCCAGCTCTGAAAATTAAGTGACTGGCTGAAGCAAATACAACTATACCCCATGTTGGCCCAACCACAGTGAGGCTCCAGCTTTCTCTTCAGTCAAGACTTATCTCTTTCTCTGGCCAGTGAGAGGTCAGAAGAAGAGAAATTTTAGACCATAAAGCCAGAGTCCTGGTAAACTACACCTGAAGCTGATCAATCCTCCCCGCTGGGCCAACCACATTGTGTTGGGTTTTCTTCCTCCTACAACAAAAGAGCTGTCTCTGGTAGACAGCCCCAAAATAGGCTGGCTGCCAGTTGCACTATCAGCTCAAGAGCTGGGCCTGGTAGTGTGTCATGAGTACTCTCTCCACAGGGCCCCAGGATTGGCTCTTGGAAACTTTTCCCTTCTGGATCTGCCCTATACCTGAGCCAATCAATCAAGGTGCTCAGATGGTTTTTCCATGAACTACGGTTGAGCCAGAAAGGGGCATGGACTTGCACAAGGTCACCTAGTCGATGAGTGCCATACCCAAGACTCAAGCCCCAGGCCTCGGTGCGGCATTCCTGAGCTGAGATCTGGCCAGCGGGCCTGCCCAGCCTGGCCAACTGAGCTAGCTGCTAAATTGGTACTTTGCAAAACGTGCATGTTTCCAATTTCAGAGCGTGGCTGGGACTTTGAAGCAGCATGCAGCCGCCCCCTGATGTGGTGAGGACGGAGGTGGCTGGGCCGGGATGGAGAGGGATCTTAGAAAACGCTCCACAGAAGCCCCAGGGCACCCACATGCTGGAAGCAGATCAGAAAGCAGCCTCCTCCAGAGGCCGCAGGCAGCCTGTTCCCCACTTTAAAAGGACCTATATCGATTTCACTTTTGTCCCCCTTCTTGGTGCCTCCTTAATGAGATGATGTTAGAGTTGAAAATAAATAGATGAGAGGCTGGGTAAACAGATAAACAGATAACCAGAGCCTGGGCTTCCTCTTTCCCTCCAGGACTGGAGGAGTCTGGGCCTGACTACGTCAGGCTAAGGCACTAGAGAGGGTGGAAGCGGGCACCCACCACCCCACATCCTGGCACCTACCGGACACTGCCAGGCTCAGCCCCCTCCCTCTCTCAAGCTCTTTGCAGTGACTAGGGAGACACACAGGTATCACCCCAACAGCGACGAAGGATGAGAAGGGACTGGAACAAGGTCGCAGCAAAGGCCCAAGGTGAATTCCTATCCTGATAGGATAAGGGTGGGTGATGTTGGGGAGGATGCTGGAGTCACCAGGGCTGGCCTACAGGAAGGGCTGCCCCAATACTCCCTGAGTTCCAGGAAGCACAAGGGCTCCCATAGGACCCACCCCCCTAGACTGCCCTCTATCACACAATCAGTCAGGGCCACCCTGTCCCCGTCTTGTCCCTTGGGTCGTCTTGGGAGCCAGGGCTCCCGGAACATGTCATGCACTGAGGGGCCACTGTCTCCCTCAGTATCCCAGCTGCTGTTCCACAGTGCTGGGGCAGCCATGCAGGCTGCTGGATTCCATCCCTGTCCTGGTGCTTCCCAGGAACCCCAGAGAATGGGTCTCTGAGACCTTCGTGATGGCTCCAGTCAGCTAAGTATGATGAAACTCACCTTCATTAAAATAGAACCTGCTGTCCCTGCTGGGATCTAGAGCTGCTTAGAACCTCTCCCACCCAATTCCAGCCTAGGGCATCTGTGCTTCCTGGGGGATGCTGGCCTGATGGCACCCGAAGGCATTTGCCCCTGCTGTTCCTGCTGTCTGAGATGGACCCCTTTCCACCCAGCTCAGGTCTATGCCTGCATGCCTTTGAGGGATAGGACTCCCCTAGCTCCATCAGATCCACCCCCTACCATCTCCAGCACTCCCATGGCTCTCGCATTGTCCAGCTGCCCAGGTCCTCAGCCTCAGAGTCTCCTTGCTGAGCCCCTCTCCCGCCTGCTGAACCCTGTGAAGGCACCTTGTCCTCCCTCTGCCATGTGCTCGGGAGCAGTTCTGGCACAGACAGCAATGGCTCTGAGAGGAAAGGAGGGAGGGAGGGACGGAAAGAGGAAGGGAGGAAGGAAAGGAGGGAGGGAAAGAGGGTCAGCCTTTTTCCTTCCTTCCCGGACCCCTACTATGCACATAGTTCTGTGCTTTATGCTGGGACCCTGGGCAGAGGGAGGCAAAGTTCAAATTGGGGCTGGAAGCACAGAGCCCAGTACTGAGGGCTGCCCTGAGTCAGCAGGGCCTCTGTCCCCACATCCTCCGAAGGAGAGGAGGCAGAGCACCTCGGATCCAGAAGAAAGCTGCCCAGTGTGCTGCATGATGCTGAGAGCCAGCTGTTTCTTAAGGCCCAAGATATTCCTGTCCTAACCTCCTCTCACTGTGTGTGTGTGCATGTGTGTGTGTGCGTATGTGTATGTGTGTGTGTGTGTGTGTGTTACTGGGGTCTGAATCAGCAAGCAGCATCCCCAGCCCTGCTGCCTTTGCTACTTAGAGACAAATCTTTGTTGAGTTGCAAAGTTCCTCAGACTGGGTTCAAACTTGTGATCCTTCTGCCTCAGCCTCCCAGAGTGTTAGAATTATAGGCACGTGTTTCTAAACCCCGCTTTCCAGCTTCTCTTTTTCTTTCTTTATCGTCTTTTGTGTTCACCAAGTTTCTCCAAACGATTTTAAATTTTATGATCGTAAGGCATTTTAATTTCAAATATGAGTTGCTCTTTTGACATTAGAGAGAAAAGCATCCACCCTAAGTTCATTTGTCCAGCCCAATGGATGGGGTAGATGGGTGCCTACGGAGGTCCCCACCCTCCATCTGACTTCCTAACCCACTCCTTAGGAGGAGCCTGAGAAAACAACTCCATGGAGCCCCGCTATGCAACTTGTTAATATGTGGATTGCAGCACTATCAGTAAACTTATGGGGGGCTCATACCCATTATTTGGAGGACAGTGGCATGCCCATGAGGTGGTTACAAGTGTGACTATCACAAAGCACCATTAGGCTACCAGCTCAAAAAACATTTTGTGTTAAAGATGAAGTAAGCAAGCAGAAAGGCGTAGGTGCCCCAACCCAAAACAAAACATCAAGACAGGAGAACGTGGACCAGGAGGCAGCTGCAGCTGTTGCCTTCAAGTATTTGACAGCCCATACTTGAAGGCCACAGCTCCTGCTTATCACGAAAGCTGCTCAGGGGGCAGGGACAGTGTTGTGGACATGACAGACTGGGGCCCTGGTGTCCTGAGAGGGAGTCACAGGGGAGACAGCTGGCAAAGGAATCCCCACCTTTATGGCAGCACAGCTCACACCAGGTAAATGTTGGAAGCAGCTTCTGTGCTCATAACCAGGTGCATGGAGAGGGAAAATGCAGAGATTATACGCCACGGAGCGTTCCTCTGCCAACAAGATGAAGGAGTTATTTGTGGGAAAACGGACACACTTTGGGACCATAATGTTAGATGAACTACATCAGAAATATCGCTTCAGTATGGTGTGATTCTCTTACATGATAATCCAAAGTATAAATAAGGCAGAGATAACAGAGAGTAGAAGGTAGACTTTTTTCAAAGAGGAAGGGAATAGAGAGAGAGGGGGGAGGGAGAGGAAGGATGGGGGTAAAAGAAGGAATTAAGATGTGGTTTGTGCACGTACCAACTCCGCACATGGGATTTAACTGTTATGTACTGCAAACATGTACTAAGAAAATAAAAAAATTTAAAAAAAGTTAAATACTTAGTCAACCGGAGGGGCAGTTGCTGAGCGGAGCTAAGACAGGCAGGACATCACAGAGGAGACAGCCACACCTTTGTGGCCCCGGCCACCCTGGCTGGGTCCTAACGCATCAGTCAGCTCTCTGCAACTGTGACAAAACACCGGGCACAGGCTACTTGTTATGAAGTGAAGAGAGGTGTGTTTGGCTCGTGGTTCTTGTGGTCTGGCCCAAGCCTGGGGTCTTGGTGGGTGTGGGCCTCTGTGTAGGAGGCATGCATGGTGTGACAGGAAGTGGGAGTGAGGCCCACATCTCTAAGGACAGAGGGAACCAGCCTGGGCCCCCCAGCTCCCTTCAAGGAGACACCTGCCATAATCAAGCTCCCTCCCCCATGAGACCCTACTTCTCAGAGGTCCATGGCATCTCCCGATACCACCACCCTCAGGACTATCACACAAGGACACTTAAGTCACACCCAAGCCATGGCACGGAGCCGGTAGCTTATTGATGCAGGACACACTTCCCTCAGACCTGGCCCAAGGAGACCTCCCATGAAAACTCTGTGTCCCCTCTGCCAAATGTGGCTGGTGCACAGGATGCCAGAGGTTGGGTGTGGCATAGCCACCAGCTGGAATGGTACATGGGCCCAAGTCGCCCCCTGAAATGGAGCCTCTTGTAAATCAGGAGCAGCCATCTGGACTTTATGTGGATAAGAAATAGATTTCTGCTTTGTTGGGGAGTGACCGGCACCGAAGCTTTTTCCCCAGAGGCAGGAAGAGCCTGGTTTTCTAGGCAGAGAGGAGCCGTGACTGTTTGGTCAGGGTGGCCAGGACTGTTCCTGCTGTTGGGGTGGGTGGGGAGCAGAGCAAGAGTGCACTTGGGGCTGCTGAGAGGACCTTCCAGGCAGGCAGAAGGGACTGTCCTGGGCAGGCACCTGGGATGGGCAAGGGGAGAAGAAGGAGCAAGCGGAAGGAGAGCAGGGGCTGGGCAGGCTCCACACGTGTGTGGGGAGGAACCTGAGATAGATGGACAGGCAGAAGGGAGCCAAGGGCCAGGGAGGAGGTGGCTGGCTGAGGACCAGCCCTCTGGGAGGCCACTGGGAGGGCAGAGAGGGGCACAGGTGGCTTGCCACTGGCTGGAAAGAGGGCACAGACCCGGGGGTGGTGAAGGTGCCCATGCCACTTGCAGTTTGGTTGCAAAGAGAACAGAGATGGGGCAGCAGCCAGAAGGGGAAGTGGGTGCAGGGAGGTTGTAGGACAGGGCAAATGTGCTTCGTGCCCCAGAACATGCCTATGAACATGATTAGGGGGTGAGCTCTGGCTAGAGTAAAAAAAATAATAATAGTAATACGATGGCATAGCACGGGAAATAACCACTGTGTGTTTCGAGAGGTAGATAAGGGAGGTGCAACCACTGGCCCCGTGGGACTGCTTTGTCTTGGCATGATTGAAGAATCCGTTCAATGACTGAAAATGAAAATATTAAAGAGTGGCTTTTAAAGCCATGAACGTCATTTCTGTTTCACAACCTGCGGTGGCTGTGAAAACAAGTTGTAAGACAGTTCCCAGAGTTCAGCGAATCTGTTCATGATGTCACATGGTCCCCACCACTCTTCCACAGAATCTGGGGCTTCAGCCACCTCACCTTCCCACCCTGTCACACCCAGTACTAGCCTCAGGGGCTCCAGCTCCCCAGCCCCTGTTCCCCTGATCCTGCCAAAGTCCCCTTCTCAGTCCAGGCTCAGGCTCTCACTGTCCCTTTTCCTCATGCCACAGCCACTGGGATCCCTAGATCCTTCCTTATGGACCCTGCAGCCCTTCCCCGGAAGGCAAGGAGGCCACTGTCCATCGCAGCCACCAGAGGCCTCAGGACCTAAGCGCAACCCTTGCCCACCCTGATTCAAATCTTTCCTCCACAGCCTGACACACAGCCCCTGGGACTTGCACATTGGTGTCCCACCTGCAAATGTGACAGCATTTGGGGATGGGGCCCCAGGAGGGTGAGAACATGAGTGACAGAGTCAGCACTCTGTAAGCAGAGTCACAAAGAGATGCCATCTCTCTCGCCCATGCCCGCCATGTGAGAACACAGGGCACAGCTGGCCATCTACACACCAGGAAAACTGCTCCCCCCTGGGAAGGCACCGGCCGCCACCTGACCTTGGGCTCCCAGCCTCCAAACCGTGAGCAACCGGGCTTTGTTGTCATGGCAGCCTGAGCCAAGACAACTTCAAAGGCAGCCGCAAACTTCCCCCCACCTGGCCAGCCTCCCTCACGGTCCTCTTTCCTTGGGCTGGAGCTGCCTCCCACCTCCTGGTGCAGGATCATCGCTGGGACAGGGCTTCTCCCAGCTTCGGCCAACACGGTGAAGAAGGTGGGAGGGATGCTGGGAGGCTGACCCCTTGCCCAGCTCAGTACCGGCCCAGGGAGGTCAACTGGACAGCAAGGGTGAATGAGAGGCTGATTCCTGTCTCCGTATCTGCTGCACCCTCGCTCTTTCTGGGCTGTTTCCTAGGGTGTGACGTCAGGAGACCCCAGCCCATCCTACCCTCCCAACCTTCCTTCCTTCACCCACTCATGCATGCATTCATTCTAACACGTATCATAGCTGGGCATGGTGGTGCACCCACCCCTGCAGTTCCAGTACCTGAGAGCTTGGGCAGGAGGATGACACTGACTTCCAGGCACGTCTGGGACACATAGTGAGTTCAATGTCAGCCTGAACCACATAGTGAGGCCCTGACTCAAACAGAAAGGAATATGTATCACAGAACATTGTGGGCAAGCATGTTGGTAAAACGCATTTTTACGTGACAATAATGCCGGCTCCCATAATTCCAGTTAAATTAAGATAACATGCATGTATACAGTTTTATAATTATACACAGATGTAAACACAGGAAAAATACATCAACTGTCCCCAGGGCAGGGGGCACTGGAAGGTCATGGGAGTGGATAATTGTGACCTGCTTTCCTTATACTCCCTCACCCAAAGGGAGCGTGAATTGCTCCCACACTGGGAAGGACGTGTTTTAAAAACTGGACTCCAGTTCGTGGCTGGGGAGGTGCATGCGCGACGGGTATAGGGCTGACATTCAGAGGCCCCTGACAGCCAGGATGGGCTCAGACTCCCCCACAAGGTGCACCCTAGAACAGCAGCGTGGTGCCGTGTAGTGGCTCTTCGAGGATGTAGCTGGGGGGTGCTGGGGTCTCAAGAGCCAGGTCACAGCCAGCCTGAGACACCATGGCAGGTTCCACCTCACCTCGAGCTCAAAACACTCCACAGCCAAGGAACCCAGGTGGTCCCTCAGTCCAAGGCCACCTTATGATTGATATTCCTTCTTGATGGACCTGCAGTTTAACAGATTTTCAGGCTTTCGGGAAAGGCACGCTGCTCAGACTTCGCGACCCATCTTCTCTCTGTACAGAGAGCCTCCAGGTCTTCCTTTTGTGCAGAAACCTTGTTTACGCACTGCTGCCATTCTTGCTGACTGTACTGTACAGTAGCGCTGTAGTACTGTGCTTTTGTGTGCTGCAGTCTCGTACTCTATTAGGCATCAGGGCGCTGCATGTGAGATGTTTGCAAATAAAAGCAAAGTCTTCAGGTTGGAGCTTCCTTTGACCATTTCTTTGTTCTGAATGCTGTCATGTACATAGTACATACCATTCCTCGTTCAGTGACCAAGTCACTGAATGACCTGGTAGCAGAAATAGGATTTGGTGGATAATGGAGAAATGCCTGCTGCCCTATTTCTGTGGTTGGACAAAGCATCAACATGCACCACTTCAAGGAGAGAAAGTTAGAGCCGGCCAAAGAGCTCAGCAGATTAAAGCGCCTGCAAGCAGGTGCAGGGGCCGGGGCTTCAATCCCTGGGCCTGCCATGCTGGCCCCATCCACAGGATGCATTGAGACTGGGTGTGGTGGTGCACACCTGCAATCCCAGCTCTTGGGAGGCTGTAAACAGGCAGATCACTATGAGTCTGATCTAGTAGTGAGACCCTGAACACCCATAGACTCTTCCCTAAAAAATACAAAGGAAAAAAAAAAGAAAAAAAAAGGAGAGAAAGTTTATTTCAGCTTGTGATTTCAGAGGATTCCCTCCATGGTCAACTGGCTCTGAGGCACACACATGGGGCAGTGGGAAACAGCTCTTCTTGAGGCAGCTGAGAAGAAGAGGGAGAGGGAGAGACACAGTGCCTAGGCTGAGTCCCCTGGGTCATGGCCCCAGCCTGGTGCTGCCCCCGGCCAGCACATTCAGCTGGGATGGAGTCAGTGGATCAACTGACCCAGTCACATCTCCAGGCCTAGGTCTGAACAGGCTGGGCTGAGGCTAAGGCCTTTAGTACTTGAGTCTCCAGGGCTTGCGCCAGATGAGCCACTATAAGCCAAAGCCCCACTTTTCCCCCTTTAAATGTTACAAGTCGGGCTGGCCAGATAGCTTAACAGATTAAAGCACCTGCTTAGGCAGATCAGGGTTTGATCCCCAGCATGCCATGCCAGCCCCGCCCCCAGGACATACTGAGATAGCGATTGAGACTGGGTGTGGTAGTACTCACCTGTAATCCCAGCACTTGGGAGGCTAAAAGCAGGAGAATCACTATGAGTCAGACCTGTGCAGTGAGACCCTGTAGACCTGTTCTAAATATATAATACATAAATACAAAAGCAAAATTGAGATGATCTTAGGGTGCTGTCTCTGAACCCCAGGATGGAGATGGGGTAGGAGCGTAAGGCCCCCCTGGAGGCTCTCAAGCAGGAGGTTCTGGCCCAGCACTGCAGAGCTGTTTAGTATGTGATTCCAGAATATGAGTAGAGCTGTTGAAAGCTGATTTGAAGGAATTTAGCTGTCTGGCTGGTCCCTGCCCCACAAGACTTTTGGAGTTGACCCCGAGGGGTAGACCTGTCTTTCTCCTATTCTTTCCTCCTCTACTCCTCTAGAGAAAACGCTCCATGCCCAGGGCTCTGATTTTATCTCTGAAGCCACCAAAGTGATTTCCTCCTTCCTTGGCCTTCTTAGTTCAAACCTTGACATGGCCCTGCTTGGTGTCAATGCCAGTGGCAATCTTGGGATTTGGGGCTCTCAAGTGCCAGGTTTGGTGAAAGCTCAGCCAGAAAAGCCCTGCTGGGGTGAGGGGACCCAAGTCATATCCCAGCCATTGTCAGGGAACCCTGCTGAGTCCATGCTAGCCACACCGGCTGTGTTACCACTAGTGACTCCTTTCTGTTGGCACCCAGTGTCTCTGCTATAAAGCAGGCACAAGCAGGACCAGGGCCATGTGGCAGAACTTCCTGGAAGGCTGCGAGCCGTGACACCAAGGATGCACCTGACTCTGTTCCCAAATGCATTGTTGTTTTTTGGAACTTGCCTAACTCTTCCTTGCTGGAGTTTGTCCCTACATCCCCCAAGCTGCTCTACTTCATCTCACCATCGTGCAGGGCCTCACCTGCAGCTGTCCTTGTCACTGACGGTGGACATGGCCCCTCAGCCCTACCCCAGGAAGAGAACATCAGCCCTGCCTCTCTCAGGCACTCAATTGATGCGGCCACTCAATGCAGGTTAGGAAGGAAAGGAAGAGGGAGGGGAGGAAGGAGAGAGCCAGGGACGGAGGGAGGAGAAAGAAAGAGGGGTAGAGGAAAGGAGGGAAGGAGAAATCAACGAATAAATGTTTGCTTTCTTCAAGGTACTAAGGAGACTTTCTCCTAGGGATCAGAGCCAGTAAGAAGGGGTAGGGCAGGAATAGTGGTTGAGAAAGATCCTGCAAAACACCCTCAGCCGGGTCTCAGGAAAACAATAACCCAGCAAGAGAGTTTGGGTGGAGGAGGTGGATCAGCTAGGGCACGATTTCAAACAGGAAATTCCAAGGCACCAAAATTCCTGCCCATGGGCGAGGCTGGGGACCAAGGCACAGGCGGGCGGGTGCACGGTGGCCCTGGTCCTGCGGTGGCCCTGGGAACTGGACTTTCACTTTCACCAGCCACCAGAGTGGCAGCAGGGATAGCTGACTCTGACTCACAGGCCACCTGCAGAAAACAGTGGGGAGTGAAGCCAGAGGTCCCGGGGTGACTCGTGGACCAATCTCAGTGGGCAGAAAAGGGGAGCCTCGGCCTCGGGCACCTGCTGCCCAGGAATGAACCACCCCCCACGCGCCAGAATCCACCTGACAGCTGCAGGCCCATCGGTTTCGAATCTCTAGAACCTGTTAGGTAGTCTAGGGTTTCAAACGCACTATGCCCAACGGTGATATGGCATCTGCCTGGAAGGACAAAGGGTGGGCCTTGGGGAGGGGGGACAAGTTGTGGAGTTGTGGCCTCCCTTCTACTTTCAGATTTCTTTCTCTTATAGGACAGGGTCTTTCTCTGTCACCCAAGCTGGCCCTGTACTCAAACAATCCTCTTGCCTCAGCCTTCCTAATAGCTGGGATGCCAGGTATATGCCACCAACCACATGAATACATCATTCATTCCAAATCTTAGGCATGGACCTGACTCCTCAGTGCACCACACACACACACACACACACACACACACACACGCACGCACGCTTAATGGCCCTTCCCTCCTTCCCTGACAGACTTCCCTGTTCCAGAAGCAAAGAAATCTCTGTTGAGCATCACCTAGCCAGAATCTCAGTGGGGAACTCCAGAGTCCATGTAGCCTTTCCATGGCCTCCCCGCACTAGCCCACTGTCAGGCAGAAAATAGCCAACAATCAATAGGAAACGGATGCGTCTTGTACGTGTCGGAGTCCACGTTTTCTCTTTTCTGCTTCATCTTCCTCTCCCATCCAAGGACCCAGCATCCCTCCTAGAATCCAGCAACTCACTTCAAAAGGACAGAGGCCTTGGAGAGCCCAGCGGTTATTGCTGCTCCAGCCTGGGCCACAGAGGGAGGTGGAGCCGGACTCTCCCTGGCACAGGCCTGGCAGGAAGGTCCCGCAGCCCACAGTCGGCTCTCTGGGCAGTGGCTCCATGGGAATTTCCCCAGGGGCAGAGTGTCACAGGAAGAGTCCTTGGGCACAGGAACCATCTCTCATTCCCATAGGCTGGTCCCCGGGATGGCCCAGCTGGACTCCTGGCAGCCTACGTGGCTCACAAGCAGAAAAAAAAAAAAAAAATGCCACCACTATGCCTCAGGGCTGTGCAGACATGAGGGTGTCTTTGTCCCCTCACTTGTCCCTCTCCTCCCTGACCCTACACCCCAACACACACCCTGTCACCACACTGTCAGTATTCATGATGAGCTGACCACACCAATGCTACCTCCTGCCACCCAGGACAGCCTGCAGCAGCCCCACAAGACATGGCAAAGGGTTGGAGTCTTGGAAATTCTGTGCCACACTCACTCACTGAGGGCTGCAACAGAGGCCCCGGTTAGGACCTAAAAGGGGAGAAGTACTTCATGGGCTTCCAAGGCCAGAGAGGGGGATCTGCCAGGCCAAATTCTACCTCCCTTCTGAGCCCATGAAGGTCCCAGGGATCTTCTGGCACCATCCCACTTAGACGGCAGCACGGCATCCTGTCTGGTGCTGAGGGTCCTTCCGAGAACTGCCCAGCTGCTTCAAGCGTTTTTCAGGGCCCTGGTTTCTAACAGAGGAATCACCGCCCCACAGAACTAGCAACAGGAAAGGCAGTGCGCCAGGCCTCATGTGGACCACAGCACTGTCCTTCTAGGTTCTCAGAGCAGTCCCTTGCAACTGCACTTCATAGATCATTAGGTTACAGGGAGGAAATGGAGGCCCCCTGAGACAAAGGAACCAGGCTGGGGTCCACCAGGAGCCGGGGCTCCTGCTGCCTGGTGCCCTTCCGCTGGGAAGGGACGCTGAGCCTCCAGCCCCCAAGGAGGAAGATGCAGACCCAAGGAACCCATTCAGGCCTCCAGCAGAAAGCCTCTGGGGTCTCAGTAAGCACCTGTGCAGGTCTGAGCCCCAGAACACTGCTCCAAAGGCAGCAAGGACCCCAAATCCAGGTCATCACAGACACCTGCCCCTGGAGAATGGCGTGACCTTCCAGAGCCCTCCTCAGCCTCATGAGCAACCTTCCTGGCTTGCTGGTGCTTTCTGGGTTTTCCCTTCCAGCTGTCACCCTGCAATGAGATTGCTCACAACAGCAGGAAAGAGGATGTTTGGACACCTCAAGAGCCCTCTTGAGATTCCAGGGTTCGGAATTGCAGGCTGAGCTGGGTGCTCGGTGCTTGGAGTTCATTCAACACAGGCAAAAATCAGCTTCCTGTTTACAGGGGGTGAGTGGGGAGGGGGCTGAGGGAAGACTCTGGGGAGGTCACCAGTGATGGATCACACGCAGGATCACAACCTCCTTGGAATACACCCGGATTTAATAATTAAACAAAGAATAATTTGGCAAGGAGATGTGGGGTTTTGCTAAACTCCAAACATTTAAAAGATGCCTGACTAATTCCAGCCCTGGGTGTGGTCCCGTCCGCTTTGGAAGGGCAGCGCGTGGCGAAGAACAACTGGCGGCCACGTGCTCACAACCACAAGGCCCAGGGGCTTTCAAAGAGATCTTTCCTCTCCTGGAATTTCTAGGAATCGGGTTCACCTGGGGGTGGGGTTTCCAGGGGCCCCAACTTACTGGCGGGGCCCTTGATTCTCGGCTTCTACACTTGTTTCTGCAGCCTCCGCGGGGGTCTGCGTCCTGCGGAAATTTTGAAGACATATTTTGGATAATTCAGTCCCTCTCAAGACTACAGGGCTTTTGATTTTGATTAACAACAGCAACAGAGCTATCATTGTGTACAGCAGGCTACTCCCCATTTTCCCGAGCTCCAAGAAGGCCCTGGGGGCGCAATCCAAAATATCACAATGGTTTCCAGGAAATTCCCTGCCAGCTTCTGCAGGAGGAGAGAGAAAGCTGCAGACTGGCTGCTTCTGGGGCAAAGGCGACTGGAAGCAGCAGCTGTAGGTCTGTGCCAAGCCAACCTCCCCGAGGCCTCACCCTTCCCACTTCCAACAGGCCCTCGGTGCCCCAGGAGAGAGGTGTGCCACATTAAGCTAGGCAAGCCTTGGAAACCAGCATCGCACATCCAGGTTCCTGTGCTGCAGGCCTACTGTGTGCCAGAGAGGCCTGGACAAATAACGCACAACATGGATCTAAGCACACGCGGGAGGCCCTCTCAGAGGCCCACCGGAAACCAGCGGCAGATGCTGCGTGTGCTGCGCCCACCCTTCCTGCCTGTGCATCACCTTCCTTTTCCCAAGTGTCCACTGAATGTGTTGGAGCTTCCCTGGAGCTGTTACAATAGTGTCCCTCTCACCTGGGTGGCTTCTAACAATGGGACTGCCTGGCTCCCAGTTCTGAAAGCCAAAAGTCTGAAATCAAGGTGTGGCTGTGGGCAAGGACCCTTCTTTGCCTCTGTCAGCTCCTGGCCTTGCCAGGAATCACATCACTTATGGCCACATCGTTATGCTGTCCACCTCCATCATCACGTGGTCTTCTCCCCATGTCCTATAACTGAATGTCCGTGGTCTGTGGACACTCATTTACACATCAGATTATCTGATCATATTCATCTGCAGTGACCCATTTGTGAGCACTGTCCCACTATGAGGCTCAAGAGCTAGACTTTGGATGTTTTGTGGGGATACTATCCAACCTCGTTCAAGAACATGCCAGAAGCAGGCATTGTCCCAGTCTCTGTCTTTGCATCCTCGTACCTGTCTTTGCATTTCTGGCGAAGGAGATGAGTTTAGAAAGTAACTAAGTGAACACTGTTGGCATCAGATACAGATAAGCACTGTGAGGAGAGGTAAAACTCCTCTTGGGCCCCAGGACGAGCAGCTGCCATTATCTGAGGGCAGCCCAGGAAGGCATCAGGCAGGAGGTGGCAGTTGCCCTGGGCGTGGGACAGGCTGAGTCAGTAGTGTTCTAGAATCCCAGTCCTCAGAGGATAGGCAGCGGGCTGGCCACCAGCCAGGCCACATAAGGCTTCTCTCTCATAATGCTGAGGACTTGGGGGTTGAACTGTGGGCTGCGGACCTCCCTGGGTCTGAGTAGGGAAGTGGCCTGGTCTATGTCTGTGCCAGGCCCATGCCAGCCACTGTGGGAAGAGTCACTGGAGGTAACAAGGAAGCAGCGGGGAGGGACAGGAGGGACTGGGGCCCAGGAGGTGTGGGAGGTTGGGGTGGGGACACTGGCCTGGGTGTGGGTTCCAGGTCATGATGACAAGCTTTACTGAGGGACCGGATGCATATGAGGTGAACGAGAGACTCAAGGCCACCACAAGGACATTGGCCTGAGCATCCATGGAGTGCTAGGGCTGTTGGTTGGCCAGCAAGCGATAAGAATGCCATTGAATTGCACTGGTCACGGTGGATGCCAGGAACAGCCCCACCGGGAGTTGAGATTCAGGAAAGGGGACTTCTGAGCCAGGTTTTGGGGACTGACTAGGAGTACCTGGGGGTGCCCAAAGTGAGCAGTCACTTGGGAGAGGTCAGCACACCGCCTCATGAATCCTTTGATCTGGTGGTCCCTCTGTCCTTGTCAGAGTTTCTTGTACCAGAAGCAGCTCTGAAATACCTGGGATAGTGTGGACTGGAAGAAAGGGACACTCGCTGTGGCATTAACCCCTGGCTCTGCTCTTCTGGCCAGTAGCATGACCTCTGACCCCACAGGAGAGGGCACTGTGTCCTCTAAAATGCATGTTCGTGGTTTGACCCTGGAGGGACATTATTTGGAAGCAGTCTTTGCAGCTGTGATCAGAGTAAGATGGGGTCAGAGTAGACACAGGCAGCCCCAGACTCAATGCCTAGCATCCTTATGGAAGAGAAGAGGCCACAGGGTGAGGACCAACAAAGACTGCCAGCAGCCACTGAACCTGGAAGAGGCAGGTAACAACTTCTCTCTTGGAGCCCCCAGAAGGAGCCCACCCAACTGACACCTTGGCTTTGGGGTTCTGGCTACCAGAACTAGGACAGGATGAATGTGGGTGTCCTTAAGTGAACCAGGAATGTGGCCATTGTGCCCAGCAGTCCCAGGGCATCAGCACAACCTGGTGCCCAGCATCACTCTGGAGTGTCCTCAGGCACCATCCCTCGGGAACAGCATCATCCTGTGCTTGTCACTGGCCCTAGCTAGAGTCTTTGAAACCAGGCTACTCAAGACATGGAGTGGCAGCTCCAATACAACCAGCTCTGCGCTGCAGCAACATCCATAGAGGCTCCCTCTGCACAGCTGCCCCAGGACCCAGAGCCTGGGTGGGGATACAGAGCCTAGTCCCGGATGAGAGTGGGTGCAGGCAGGGATGAAGATGTGCAGCCAGGCATGAGGCACCAGAACACCAGGGAAAATGCTAGTGACTGAGCAGGAGCTGCATCTCTAAGCAGCCCACAGAGAGCAAGGAAGGAAGCCTGGCCACCTGTTTCTCATTTGTTTCTTCTTTAAGATAGGGAGAGGGGAAAAAAAAAAAAAAAAAAGATAGGGAGAGGTGGTGGCAGAACTCTGTGAATATACCAGATGTCACTACTGCTCACTTGAAAATGATTAATTTTCTTTTATATGAATCTCATCCTCATTTTAAAAATATAGCCTTGTGGGATATTGACCTCTCCTGAACTTCTAGGTGGTCTTCAGAACACAGATTCTCCACACTGTGTCATGATCCTGGGGACCCCTGGAGAGAGAGGAAGGAAGAGGTGGAGTCCAACGAGGCACAGGCTAAAGCCTCTGATCCCCGTTATCCTCTCCAAAGATTCCATAGGCTTTGCGGTGCATCTGGATGAAGCACACATCCAGGAGCATCCTTGTCCACCAATAATGAGGAAGCGAACCACATGAGAAAACACCAAGGAAGAAGGAAATGTCTTTATCGTTGAAAGAGCACCTCCGTACGCAAGGGCCCTTGGGAGCCACCAGAATATTGCTTATTTTTCAACTCCCACTGGCTTCAGGAGGACTGCAGCTCAGAGCTCATCCACACCACCCTAACGCAAAGACAAAAGAAGAGGAGCCTGAGAGAGGATGGGGATGGGAGTGAAGGCAGGAGGCCTACAAGTGTGAAGAAATTCCCCACAGTAAAGAGGGCAGACAATATGGACTTGAGATAGAGCCCTTGGTCAGGTCTTGAGTCTCCCATGTCCTGTTGGGGACCCAAGCCAACCACTGAGTCTTCCTGAGCTACAGTTTTATCTACAAGGCAGAAATGACCTCCATCCATGTGGAGCTGTAACTTCAAATCCTGTATCCTGTAGATGAAGCTTCGAGGAAAATTCGTAACTCTCAATAAAAAATTACAAGGCATAGAATAGAAGCCTGTAGAATAACAGACAGCAGAATCAAATGCATAGACTTTAAAATGGAAGTGATCAAGCACAAGAAATACTAATAATGATATAGTTAGTATATTTAAAGAAATGAAAGTGAAGTTTGAAACATGATAGAGGAAACCTATAGATAGTAACAAAGCAGGTTTAAAAAACATAGAATTTCTAGAAACAAAAATTATAATTACTAAAATTAAAAACACTTGATTCTGCATACCTATGTTAATTTCAGAAAAGTAAACCTGAAAGGAAAGAAAATCTCTAGGGTTAAAAAAGGGACACCATATGATGATGATGATGATGATGATTTTTTTGTATTTAGTACAGGGTCTACAGGGTCTCACTATGTAGATTATAGTGAGATATGCAGTGATTCTGTTTTCAGTATCCCAAATGCTGGGATTACAGGTGTGTGCCACCATGCCCAGTCTCAATCACTGGCTCATCGAGCCCCATGGGTGGGGCCAGCATGGCAGGGCCGGGAATCAAAGCCCCAGCCTCTGTGTCTGCCTAAGCAGGCACCTCACATCATGATTTATTTTTTAAAAAATCAATGCATCGTAAGTACAAAAACCCAAGTTTGTACAACCTAAAAAGCAGAGCTTGAAAAGATCAGGGGTGAAAACTGATGGAATTGTGTGTGTAAAAATACACACATAAAATTTTCAAAAACAGAGAACTGAACAATATTGTTAATATATGGATCTAATAGACGTTTAGAGCATCCCACCCCAAAGCAAAAAACATGGCACTTTTAAGTGAGCATGGAAGAATCATTAATATAGACTATGTCCTGGATTATAAAACAAGCCATAATAAGACTGAAAGAATGAGTCATATAAATTATGCCCAATAATGCAAATAAACTATAAATTAAAACTAAAAAGGTAAGAGAAACATATCTAAGGACTTAAACATTATACAAAACAATCTCAAATAATCAATGCATCAAAGAGAAAACCTCATGGAAAGCTAGAAAATATTTGGAAGAGCACAAAAATGAAAATACAATTTATCAAAATTTGTAATATGCAGCTAGAGTAGCACTTATAGGGAAATTTATATCACATGCTTGTGTAAAAAAAAAATATAAGCTTCAAGCAACAATCAAAAATTTGTTTCTTAGAGCAACCAGGCCCAATGTGTGAATGAAACTGCCCTGGACTCACCAGAAACTCATTTGACCCAGCAGCCAGGCCCTGCATGTGAGTGGAACTTCATCCATCAGACAGGTCCAGTGTGGAAAACTGCTGAAGAACTCCCTGCAGACAGACTGGAGACAAGATCTACCCAGGTGATCCAGGAGCAGAACATCTTGTCAGAGTGGCACAGCAGGTTCACCTCCAGGGGCTGCAGCAGGAAGAAGTGGAGCACAGCAGCCAGACCCAAGCCACGGCAACCTGGACGAGTTTGAACTTGGTAGATTCAGATCCAGTGCTAAGATAAGAACTCTACCAAAGCTCTATACCAAAGGTCAGAAGGTAGGGCTATACAAAATGACAAAGAGAAGGAGAAAAATGCACTCTCAGGCCCCAAGCCCACTCAGAACAAAGGAAACAATAGCATAGAAGAAATTGGAATCACATATCTGAAATCTCTGAAATAATAGCATCTGAAGTAAAGAAACAACTGCAGAAAGGTATAGAGCAAATCAGATCAGAAATAATTTCTGAAGTAAAAAAAAAAAATAATAATAATACCTATAATGAAAGAAGTACTAAGTGCTTCTAAAGTAGACATTAATTTTAAAAAAAAGAATAGAAAAATGATGGCATCCTTGAATGAGCAATATAGGAAAGTAATAGAATGTATGGAGCAGATTCAAAGTGCTATATGAGAACTTAAAACTTCAATCACAAGCTAGCAAAACCATTTCAATGAAAGTGAAAATAGAGTTTTTTACCAAGATGGTGCTGAAGGTGAAGAAGGAAGCCCCTGCCCTTTCCAAAGATGAAGCCAAAGCAAAAGCTTTGAAGGCTAAGAAGGCTTCACTGAAAGTCATCCACAGCCACAAAAAGAAGATACAAAACATCATCCACCTTCGGCTATCCCAAGACACTAAGGCTCCAGAGGCAGCCCCAATACCCTCAGAAGAGCGCCTCCAGGAGAAACAAGCTTGACCACTATGCCATCATCAAGTTCCCCCTGACCACAGAGTCAGCCACAAAAAAGATTGAGGATAACAACACACTCGTGTTCATGTGGATGTTAAAACCAGTAAGCATCAAATCAAGCAACCTGTAAAGAAGCTCTATGACATCAATGTGGTCAAGGTCAATACCTTAATCAGGCCTGATGGAGAGAAGAAGGCATATGTTCAACTGGCTTCTGATTATGATGCACTGGATGTTGCCAACAAAATTGGGATCATCTAAACTCAGTTTAACTGGCTAATTCTAAATATATACCTTTTTTCCCAGAAAAAAAAAAAAGTGAAAATAGACTTTCAGACCTTAAAGACACCATTGCAGCTAGTGAAGAGGTAAGAAAAGATCTCTTAAAAACAACTAGGATGCAAGAAAAAATAATTCAACATCTGCAAGATGATGCAAAGATGAACAATGTAAGACTAACAGGCATCAATGAGAAAGGAGTCTGTA
>PVKN010012285.1:0-21395 GCA_004027915.1 Capromys pilorides
TTTAAAAAAAAAAAAAAAAGAAGAAGACATGGCAATAGTAAGCCAGCGTAGTTGATAAAAGAGTAGGTGCCCTCATGTTTAATAGCAAATAAAGTGCTCAGTTTACAGATTTTCTACTTCATTCCTTTATATCTACTCCCTGTTCCACCAAACATTGGAGGTTGCAAATCCTAAGCCAGAGATTACAATTTTCATCATAAATCATGACCTCTTAAACCTGCCAACTCTGTAGGGTTCATGAGTCCAGAAAACTAGTCCTAGAGCGATTAAGAGCCATGTCTAAAGTTCACAGAAAACTTGTGGCTGGAGAACCTAGGATTGCTAGGCTCCATCACTCAGCACTTCCTCTTCCAGTGTGTCACCTTCTGTCTACATCTAGAAACAAACAGCATGGGAATTCTACTTCTGGGGCCTCCAGTGAGCCTCTGGCAGATATGAGGGTGTGGGCAAGGATGTGAAAGAGCCACAGTGTCTCCTCCACCTACCTTGGGACCTAAAATTCCTACCATTCATGTGAAGTCATGCCGCTTACCTGTGAAGTTGCCTACTGAATTGTAAATCACTCTTACCACAGACAACTCATTATTGAGAAAATGTATAGGAGTACAGGAAACACACTCCAGACCATTTTGAGTTGTAGAAAATGGTTAGCAAGATGGAGAAGACACAGTTGTGAGTCCTGTTAATAGAAGACTTGCTCTCAAGTTTTGTGCCTTGTAAAACAGGGTGCATGGTGGGATGATGATGTCCAAGGATCTTAGCAGTGATTTCTCCCAGAGAAAGTGCCAGAGTGGTGGTTGTTCCTGGTGTGCCAAAAGCTGCAAGAGAAGTCCTCTGAGGCTAAGAGCTCAGAGACTCCAACATCTGAGGGATATGGTCAAAGGAGATTCCCTAGGTGTTGATAGAAATGGCTGGAGGAGTAAGAGAAAGTTGGGCTCATAAAGAATTCACTAGGACATGCATCCCACTCCATCAGGGAATGTGAGGAGCCTGTGACTCACTTTGAAAACACTATTGTGAGATACAAAGAATACTGGCCATTGCATTATGAGACCTGAGCTCCCACTCTGCTCTGATGATAGAGAAGATATGGCACTCACAATAGAGGCTTTTCAGAGGCCACCTTGGCCCCTAGGCAAGGTCATCAATCATGACTGTATTATGCTTCTTATACCAGCTGTGCTTTTGATGTGTCCCCTTGGTTGGAAGAAGTTTTTAGTCTTGAAAACTAGTTATAAGAAGATTATAAGGCCATCTCTTACACTTAGTCCCAAAGGCAAGAAGAGGATAGGGGATGGATTTGATGTCTGGAAATGTGCTACAAGTGGTTAGAAGAGTATCATCACTGGTCAAGAAACCTAGTTGAATATGTGTAACAAAGTTATATCAGATTCCCATGGACTCCACTATTTTAGTATGTGGGTGGGGGGGACAGGGAGGGGCAAAACAAGGCAGACAACAGGAATGAGAAGGGAGGAAAGAATGAGGCTGGTGAGACAGCTCAGTGGACTAAGCACCTGCTTAGGCAAACATAGGGACAGGGGTTTGATCTCTGGCATGATCTGCTGAGCTGGTCCCACACCTGGGCATGCTGAGTCGGCCACCAAGTCTGGGCATGGAGACACACACCTGTAATCCCAGCTCTGGGGAGGCTGAAATTAGGAGGATCATTGTGAGCCTGAGCTGTGTAGTGAGACCCTGTACCAATATATTGTAAAAAAGAAGAGTGGGGAGTGGCGCACCCATGACCATCATGCGTGTCCCTAGACACAGGCATCCTACCCTGGCTCAGAGAGAAGCAGCGTCACTGACACTGGGTGTCTTGTGCCTTCGCAGTCCACATGAAGGCCAGGTGTTCTCCTGCCCGTCCATGGCTGTACTCTGCTGTGCTGTGAGCCGAGAGGCTACATGCTCTTGCCTGCTTTTCTTGTACAAACATGGATCATAGCCACATTCATCTTCCACATACTGAACATCTCAGGACTAACTTCAGAGGTGGCTCCGCGCTCCACACGGCTGTCATTCTAGGTTGGCCAATGAGAGCATCAGAGCCAGCAGTCCCTCAGTGCTCACTCATGTCCCTGAGGAGTCTCCTCAAGCTTTGGCTTTGTGCTCTACTGAGGCTCCGTCTGTCTGCTTTGTTGACCCAGCTTCTTTCTTGGGGACTCAAATAATCTGCTGTAATCTCAGCTCTCCAGTGCAGACCTCACATTGCTGTAACGAGACTGAAGAGGCATGAGAGATTATGAGCACTACCTGATTTTAGAAACCTCCACCCCCAAATCTCCCTAGCTCATGAGGATTTCCCTTTTAAGCATCCCTAGAGAGGACAAATGCTCTGCAGATGTTCTTGCACACTTGTTCCAACACTGAGTGACCGTCACATTCACACCATCCAGTTCTGGCCTCTGTAGAGATGCACTGTTAACTATCATTCTGTTTGTCAACGATCAAACTCTTATGCCTTCTGGGGTGCTCCTGTGAGTATTTCTACAGCTTCCCTCACGACTTTAACAGCTAGCTGGCTCAAGGACATTGGCCAGTGAGAGAATCTCCTGTTTCCTAGGAGCCCCTCAGAGATGTGAAGACCAAAAGAGATACCACACTTCTTGCCTTCAAAGACCTTTATGTTTTGCTAGAGTGAAGGCACAGGGACACATTTATGTCACCACCCTTCCTGCAAACCTGCAGATGAAGGAATTTGATAAACCTTGCCATGTGACCTCTGGTAGAATAGTACACATTTCTGATGGATCATTCTAGAACTCAACCATTTTCCATTGATTCTTCTTTAGTGAATATGCTAGGGTGTCTATTCTATTTAGATACTATCTTAATTACTTTTCTCTTGTTGCTGGGACAAAGTACCCAACACTCAAAATGAAGGAAGGAAAGGTTTATTTAGCTCACAGTTTATGGAGGTTTCAGTCCATACTCGGATGGCTCCAAGGTAGGATGGTACATGGCAGAGGGCAGCAGTTCATGGCCGCAGAAAATAACAACACAGTAAGAGTAAAAAGGAGGAGTTGTGGCAACAATGGTTGCAGAGAGCAAATCTGTCTCCCGTATGTTGCACCCAGGCCGGGCGTAGCACTTAAACCCACAATCCCAGGATTGGAGCATGAGTTAATCACAAGCTCTAGAAGCCCATCCCCGTGACTACATGAGGCTTTGCAGAGACAGCTAGATAGATCTCTACCTTAAACAGTAGATGCTTAGACCTCAGCTCAACAGTATTGGCTGTGTAGTTTATTGCACATTCACTGCGATGCAAACTCCAGAGGAGCAGAGACTTTTATTCCTTCAGTTTACTGATGATTGAGGCTGAAGCATGTGTGCGCTGCACAAGCACCCCACACGCAGTGACTGAGGGGAGACTGGGAAGGAGGGGGCTTCAGGCTGGACTTGGAGTCTGTGAGGCTACTGGTGGCCTGGCTCGATTTCTTTTCTACCTGGGGGATGAAAAAAATAGCAAAGTATTTGTTTTCCTGTGCAGTTTCGTAAATGAGAAAAGATCAAATCAGCCCACAAAAAAAGCCCTTCACAGCTAAAGATATTACCTTTTATTCCTCGTTTGTTTGGGAAGCACTTTATCTGCACATTAAGCTATTTTACCCCCACCATGGTTTCTTACCTGGGGCAATCGACTTTAATATACAACCTTATGAAATGCTTTTTGAAATCTTGGGTGAAAAGAATCCTAGCCCCTTTTCCCCCCTTCTTTTGTCTTCTGTAACATTTATTCCTGTAAAAAAAAACAATAATAAATATTAAAAACCCCAGCCAGTTCTTTCAAGCTAGGCCTGCCCTCACAAATCCACACTGACTGCATCTTACTGGGCTCTGCTTCTGCAAATCCTTTTGCAACTCTACAGCCCAGAGTGGCTGTTAGTGTTTTCTTCGCCAATCTGATATACACCCTTTTCTAATTCTCGCAGTTCGGTAATAAAATGTGTTGGATTCAGCATTCACTCCTTTCTAATTCTTGGCCTTTCCACCCTTCCCTGGAATTGGCTGGAAGGCCCATTAGCTGGAATGCATCCCTGCTGTGTGAAGCCAGGAAGATTTCTCTGTCTGTCTCTCTCTGTTTGTTTCTGTCTATCTCTCTTTGTCTGTCTCTGTTTGTCTTTCTCTCTGTCTCTCTCTTCCTGACTCTGTGTGTGTGTGTGTGTGTGTGTGTGTGTGTGTGTGTGTCTGTCTGTCTGTCTGTCTGTCTGTCTGTCTGTCTATCTGTCTGTCTCTGATAAACTTAGCCGGAATTACCAAGTTTGACTTTACTTCACTCCAGAGGTAAGACTGTGTCAGTGCTTTTCGGGCAGCAGCTTGGGTGAAGATCTGGAACCTGGCAGGAGGTGGAATCTCAGACATCGCTGCCATAGAGAATGATGCCCCATCCTGCTTCCTTCCCCTCCCTGACCCCATCCCAGCTCTCCTCCCACCTCCTCCTCCACATTTCTGGAGTTCATTCTCATAATTCTTATCCTAGTTCAGCTTCAATGATGTTTGCAGTCAAAGAGATGGAGTTGAAGTCAAGCAGTGTGCTTCACTTCTGGCAGTCTGCTCTCTCACTTACCACAGAAGTGGTAAGTGTCCTTGAAAGGACAGCTGTGAGGACTATGACTATGTGAGACAATGCTGGATACTTAGAGAACACTAAAGAATAGCTATTACAGTGAGCTTTCTCTCAAGTCCATACCCTCCATGAATGGCAACATCTGTTTATAAATCCCATATTACGTGGCTGCCACAGTCACAGCTGCTTTACACTGAGTCCCAACAGCTACTGACTACAGTCCTTCCCTACTTTTTTCTCCATCACTTCTTGGATTTGCCTTTTCTCCATTATTTGTTTTTGAAATAGTCCTTGTTCTAAGCACTTGTGAGATTTCTGCATAAAAACAGAAACAAGACAGGCTTCACTAACTCAGGTCAAGGCCACTTGCCAAGGGCAGTCCTTGATCCAGGACCGTAGCGCTGTGCACTTGAGCAGCTCTGCACCACAGCTGCCCTTGACCTTGGGAGCTGTTCAAAGTCTGCATGCCCCAGCCACTAGGCTCAGACTTGTTATGTCAGAATGCAGGCACTGCCTCCTGGAGCTTCACGTGCATAAGAATCACCTGAAGATCTCTTTAAACATAGGTTCTGCTTTGAATAAGCCCCAGAAGTGGCAGCTGCCTGTTTGGAACCCAGCTTCCTTACTGCTTGGTGGCTTTCTGTGCCGAGCCACAGGCTCTCTCTCTTGACTCTCTATCTGGTCTTCTGTAGGCCTGGACAGACTGTGCTTGAATCCCAGGTGACCAATGAAAGCAAAAGACAACAGCTCGCATATGTCAGTAAGCCAAGTGTTCTGCTTGGGAACATCATCAAGCCCTAGAACCCAGGGCCCGATGATCAAGGACAGATTGCCACCACAAGTCTGGGGACATCTTAAAATTGGCCATTTCTCAACCTAGGTTTATTAGGCATCAAGGTATTCTTTATGGGGCATTTAGAAACAGCTCCTAAAGGAGAAGTGAATTCTAATTTGGTGATGTCCTCTTCCTGAAGCCACTGATACCAAGTTTGACCTCTTGACTGAATTCAGCAGTGAGCCCCCAAGCCACTCCTCATTAGCTTGGCACCTCTCACTGCTAGCTGTGAGGTTTGAGGGTTTCCTACAAGACACCTCTATTTGCAAGACTTTTTGAGTCATTCAGGTACCATGAAGGGAAGCAAAACTAAATTCTTCCTCAGAAGGAAAATGCTAGGCGAAACTGATGCCCACCTCACCCCATCTCAGCTCTCCATTTATCATAATGAAGAGCCTACAGTCTGAGGGGGTCTTCCTCCAAACCTGGCTCTGTGTGTTGAGCTCAGATCAAGGCATCAGCCGTGTTTCCAAGCTCAAACATCAGGGCTTTCTAAGTGAAATTCTTTTCCTTTTTCTTTAGAATGCAGAGGTCCTTGATAGACAAGAGTTCCAACCAATCAAGTAGAGCTAAAACACAAGCAAAAATAAATAAATAAATAAATAAATAACAGGAAAGAGCCCATGCTACATGCGACACACACTACCAATCTACCAATTAGCATCTCAGTATGGGACTGTTTCAGCAGACGGTTGATCACTTATTTCTTCTTCTCTCCCTTGTTTACCAGAAGAGCAGCAGCTGTGAAGAACATTTGCTGTGGGCTGAGTCCAGACTGTCCCCAGGAGCTAAGCTTTAAGTCCACTCTTTCAGCATTTCTAGAGTTGCCTGTCTGACTTCAGCTGCGTACACGTTTCATCTTGTTTAAAACTGGGCTCCTGAAAGGAACCTGGAAAAGATGGGAAATACTAGGAAACTAAACTCATATTTATCTTGGAAGCACAAAGCTGCTGCATTCCAGTTTTCATGGCAGGAGGCAAATTTATATAATGTTGTAACACCGTGCCTGTGGGTGCCGAGAAGCGGGAATAGATGTTTCTGCCAGCCAAGCCCCTGGCTTAGGCTCCAGTTGTTCACCTACTGAGTTTAGTGATAACAGCAGCTACCCTGGATTCTTTTAATGACAAACAATAGGAACCCAAAACATACATATTCGCTTAGTTTGGAGGCCTTGATGATAAAGGTAGATACTCTTTAAAAATAAAACCTTTATTTTGGGACAGCCCACCTTCAGGATCTTCTGTTCTTCTCAGACAGAAGCTTTCTTTTGTTTAATGAATTCTACTCTTAGCTTCCACCTCCTTTGTTATAATTGGGCAGTGGTAAGAGTTTGCTTTTGTTTCATAGATCCCAGATTGTGACTCACTTAAGTGATCAAACTTTTTAATCTCATTGATGGGTTGTTGTTCTGTCCCACCTTAAGTCCATCTCGCTTCATGCTCAATAAAACACCCTTGAGAAGCAGGGATGGTGTACAACCCACTTTCCTGGCCTCCTTCTGTCCCTCTTAGAAGCTTTCTTCCTCTCAATAAATTTTTCCTACTCAAAAACAGAAACAAAAAAAAACCAAACAAACAAAAAACAAGCAAACTTTTATATCTTTATATCAACTAACAGAAAGCACAGCATTTTTCTGTCCACTTCAATCTTTACCGTGTTTTCCACCATCTTGAATTTACCCCTCCTCCTCTGTCCTCAGCAAGATCACTGAAACGAAGAATATTGATTTTGCTGCTCATGCACTGTGGCTTGCTGTGTTAAAAAGGAAACGGTTATCTCTAAGACTGCCTTAGATATTACTCATTCTTAGTAAAAGGAAATAATTCAACATACAGTTGAATTATAAGAAAGATTCATGCAGGCAGTTTTAAAATTTAAGTTATATTTTAGGTTATGCTTCTTTTAAAGGTCCAATTCAGAGTCAGTGATAAGAAGTCCTATGCCTGGAAAAGGCAAACAAACAAACAAAAAAAATAGATTTTATTCTGTTTGTATATTGGGGGCAGGGAGATTCTCAGGCTTTTTAGGTTTCAGTTTTCATTCTCCCAAAATGCAGATAATGAACTACCCCAGCATGTTGTGTTGGTAAAATAGCTTGCTTTCCTTTGTGTGTGCAAATCTATACACTACACAGATGTGTACCTTACTGTGGAATTCACGCTCTGCTTGAGAAGTGTGGATGGGCTATTTAGAGAGCCTTCCTCCTGCCATATACCTACTTTGCGTTCCGTCTCCATCGGAACCAGCCTTACCATTCCAGAGGATCAGAAAAAGCTTCATGTCTGAAGCCCACCCATCCCACCGCCGCTGCTGTCCTTTCCCTAGGGCCGGCTCTTGTGGGGGAGGGGCAGGTGTGAGCGCGCCTTGTCTTCTCGCTCTGGTGCGCAATTAGGCCTCGTCCGCAGACGCTTTTCTCTGTCCTGCATGGTGGCGACCTAGTCCCACATTCCTTCCAGGTGTGGCTCATTTCCAAAATGTTGCCTCACCTCTGCTATCAGCTTCCCTGCCTCATTCTGGTTGGCTCTGTCGCACCTTGTCTGTGTATCTCAGACGCAGAAACCAGTAAACAGAGAAAGTTGCATTGGAATGGGAACAGCAGTGAGCTGCTTGTGACTCCTGCAGCCCACTAGATAGGGGGTGGTTTGGTATGTGTGAGCGCTCGTGCGTGTGTGCGTGTCTGTGCACGCGCACGTGGGAAGGGGGTTGTTTCAAATGCTCTTAAGACTTTAACACTGCTTCCTATTAATAAAAGTAAAATTTAAACTGTAGGACATTCTCTGAAATGCTGATCTTGCATGAACATGCGCATACATGTAGCAAGAGCACCAAAGGAACTGAAATAAAAAAAAGAAAAGAAAAATCACCCCACAGATCACCCCACAGATCACCCCGCTCCTTTCCCATTGTAACTCCCACCAATCGCCAGCTCAGGCTTCTTAGCTTGCTCCTGCAGCCCAGCCCCAGTTCATAAGAATGCTGCACTTATCTGAATGTGCAATCAACAATGGTTCTCTTTCTCTTTTTATTGTCAGTGCCAAAGATAACAAATGTAAATGGCGAGGTGTAATTGGGATTAGAGAAGCCCAAATGGAGGCGAGCATAGCCTAACAGCACTAAGGTTAACTGTCTGTGTAACGATCCCCAAACTGGCAGAGAGAGGCAAGCACCTTCCAACAGCTGCGCAGGCCATAAATAAAGCTTTCCTGACTTTTATGCGTGCAGAGACTCAACTGTAACTGTTACATCAACATCTTTTCTGCATAACCCATAAGAGACGAGCTACTCTTCTAAGAGCTTTGTCCTTTTGCGGTTTCTACCTAAGGCGCATGGAACTAGGCTGACTTAACGTTTTGAAAGCCCTTGGAATTGAGCAATTTCTTGGAATATTGGGGTAACTGCAAAAGAAGGGGGTGGGTGGAAGGTCTGATGATTAGGTAAAGGGCCAAGAAAAAAGTTTCCCAGACACTGTTGGATGGATTCTCCACCCTACTGGAAATATCATCTCTTCCTTGAATTTGTCCATGATACAAGCTATTATTCTTCTTGAGTAAAGTTTTAAAAGTTCACAGGCAACACATTGCTTGCAAGCTGAGATACTCATGACTTAGTCTCATAATATAAAATTAAAACAGGAATGAATACACAGGCAAAGTAAAGTTGATTCTTTGGCCAGAAACTTGTGCCCACAGTCATAAAGATACAGACAGGTAGATCTATCACTTTAATTTAAAAATGAAAATCCCTTTAGAAAACTGGCAGCCATTCCAGCCCAGCCAAATGGATTTGAAAGGATTGTGATTTCTCCTGCTGTCCATTGGCTCTGGGAAAATTTCTGCTGGCAGGCCCACTTCTTGTGGAGTCTGCAGTGGAACTACCAGTAGACCAGCGCAGTCACTAATGGATGAATAAGTGACTTTGAAAGAAGGTAGTGAAGAAGAGGATTAGAAATAGTCACATCTACATCTGGAGTGTTTGCTAAGTATCAAGTAGCATATATTCCTTGCATTGCCTCAGTCATCTATATGAAATAAAACCAGAGCTTATGGTACATCTATTCTCTATTGTTACTATAACAAATGATTACAAATTTAGTATTTTAAAACAACACCTACCTAGTGTTCTGTAGAGGTCAGACACCAGTTTCGCTGGCCTAAAATCAAGGCACCAGAGGTACTGTTTGTATTCTTTCTTGTGGGCTCAAGAAGAATTATTTTCTTGCCTCTTCCAGCCCAAAGAGATCACCCATAATCCCCACTGTCAGGGCCAACCAGATAGTCAGGACCGGCTTTAATCAGCATATTAAAGTACCTGCATAGGCAGGCTCAGGGGCCAGGGTTCAATTCCCACCCCCCTGCTTTGCTGGCCCCATCCCCAGGCATAGCAATTGTGTGTGGTGGCGCACGCCTGTAATCCCAGCACTTGCAAAGCTGAAAAATAGGAAGGATCACTACTACAAGACCAATCTGTGTAGTGAGACCCTGTAGACTCCGTTCCAAGTACCTAAAGTGAAAACAATAATAATAATCTCCGCAGTCACCCTCTATTTTTGAAGCTGGCAAAAGTGGGTTGGGTTTTTCTCAGAACACACCACTCTGACCTTTTGGTCATTCCTCTTGCACTTGTAAGGACCATGGTGGCTACATTTGGCCCACATGGATGATGTAGAACAGTCTTTCCATCTCAAGGGCAGCTGAGTAGCAACGTCATGCATCTGTGAACCTCATTCCACCTGCCTTGCACATGACGCCACGGGCTCACAGTTTCCAAGAGTTGAGATGCGGATATCTCTGTGAAGGGGAGAGGACTGTTCTTCCTTCTCATATAGGGAAGCTGAGGAGCAAGAGAGGGTTAAAATTTTGCTGAATTTTATCAGTGGAGATAAAACTAGCTTTGAGCCAAAGCCCAGTCTGAAAAGATAAAGCAATGTAAGAGAGAAGAAGTTAAGGAGAAATTTTCTACTATCAAAGAAGTTGAATCTTTACAGTTAACCTTCTGTAACTTGCAGTTATGAGCTGTTGAAAAAGGAGGAATGTGTGATTTGATGACTTGCCTTTGTCAAATATTTCCTTCATAATAGTTTGCATAAATTATAATTCACTAAATTACACCGGCCTCACTCATAACACTGGTCCTTCTGGTGTCATAAAACACCAAGGTATTGAGACTGACTCTGTAAGAGACCACACACAGCGACAGGGACCCAGTATAAAGGTGTGTGTGTGTGTGCGTGTGTGTGTGTCTGTGTGTACACATGTGTATGCAAACTGTAACAAAACACACACCAAGATGGAAACTAAGCAGCTAGTCTTGTTCCACATAATCTTGGTGCAAAATATTTGAATTAATAGATGAACAGTGCAGAGGGGCTAGTCGGTGTTAAAGTCAAGTAGACTTTTTAACAGGAAAAACTACATAAGCCATCCCAGCAATGAGACTGCCCCAGAAGCCCCAAAGCAGCTGCTAGAAGATGCACTGACCCCAGCGTTTAAAGTCATTTTGTGTGTATTCTCTTACCTCTTGTTTATTCTTGCAGGCGAGTTCAAGGAGGAAATAAAAGAAAGGCATCTTCCTGCAGATGCCCCGCTGGTTCCTTAAGCCCCTCCCTGTCCTCAAGTGGGTCCGCACTTTAAGAGGAGAAGTGCGATCACCTGATCCAAGGCTCCTCATGCGCAGACAGGAAAATTGAGTAAGCAACGGAGAAGCGCAGAGCTGATTTCAGCGGAGCTGTCTGTAGTGCAGGACATAATCTTTAACACTGAATCTGCAGGTGAAAGCCACATGGGATTTGTGCTAACATCTCCTGGGAGGGCTCCGTGCTGGATGCCCATGAAGCATTCACTTGAAAACTCCAGCACGACTAGCTTCAGATGATTCTTTCTTCAGCATATTTCAGGGACCCAGCTACATCCAAACTAGATGTCCTCAAGCGTGGAAGCTGCATGTGGCGCAGGAAGATGCCTGCACTGTCAGAGGCCTTGGGAATGGAAAGCAGGGCAAGACTGACAAATACATGTCCCTAGTTCACCCTGATGTTCACACATTAGGACCTAGGAGCAAAACTCATCCTTCTGGGAGAAGATTTTTCATCACTGTGTGATAGCAGACAGAGTCCTGAGGATCAGGGAAAACATCAAAATCTTCCTTTCCCAACTCACTGCTGTGGATTCCAAAGGATCAGTTGATTGGTAGGAATCAGTTTCTTACCTGGCCTTAGTGACCAAAAGCTTGGTCTTTAGGCCTCGTTCATCAGGAAGGAAAACCAGACTGGGAAACAGGGTGGCTTTGAGCACATTGGGTACCTGTGTGATGGAACAGAATGTGAATTCTGCCGCTCTTACTTGCCTTTATCAGATTAGGTGGGCAGCTGTTTGATTTTTAGTAGGTTCCCAATCTTGAATTGTGCTGAAATCTCTGTGAATGCAAATAAAATGGTCAAGAATTGACATTTAATTCCATGCTCTGTCTCATCCTAAAAATGTTTAATCCTCATAAGGGCCTTAGTGTTCTGGTCATCATTGTGTAATGTTCATGTTCCGTGGTTCTCCAGCTTCTAATTCACACTCCTCCAGGTGAAAGTGAATAGGTGTGACTCTATCCAGGGGCAGCACTCCTTGCTGTTTCCCAGGGATGGGCTCCGGGAGCTTCCAGGTCCACATCCACATCAGAAGGAGTCTGACAGCAGACAAAAGCTGCATGATAGGACTAAGGGTCGGTAGAGATCACTGTTGGTGGGGGCGGTCAGGAAAAGGGGACTGAGCAGGATGCCAAAAGGGACATTCACGTGGGCTCTTACTGGAAATCAGGAGTCCCAGTGTCCCACTGCTAAAGCTGTTGCATTAGTCACTTCCCCATGACTGGTACAGAATACCTGACACCCACAGCTTAAAAGAGGAAAGGTTTGTCTGCCTCACAACTGCCAATAGATTCAGTCCAAAGTCAGCTGGCTGTAAGCCAGAGGTGGCATGAGGGAAGGAGTTCCACAAGAAAGCTAATCAGCTCACGGCAACAGGACGCAGAGGAAAGGGAAGAGCAGAGCCCAAGAAGGCACTCTCCTGGGTCATGCCCCGCCCCACTCCTAACATGACATTCAGTGATGAGAATTCTGTGTCACCCTCATGACCCAGTCACCTTTCAAACATGTGAGACTTTGGGGAAATATTTTAAATATAAACTCTAACAGGTGTCACTTCAGTCTAAGCAGATTCCAGATGGAACACTGTTCCAGACACAAGGGGAAGCTCTTGCCTGGAGGAGCAGAAGTCAATGGACAACCAAGCACATGAAACATGGCTAGGAGGGAGGGTTTCCTCTGTGCTTGGGCCTTGTATTGGGACTCTCTTGCTCTACGGGATTGTTAGCTTGTCTGCTTGCGATGTGACCCATTGTTATGGTTTGTGTCTAGGTGTCTCCCACCAAAAGCTTCATGCAGTCATGGGGCAGATCCTAGAGTTTGTGATTAATTCATGATCCAGTGCTGGGATTACGGGTGTGAGTGCTACACCCACCCTGGGGTGGGTAATCAATATCATAGAAGGAAGGGAGAGAGGCTTGCTAGGTGTTGCAGCCACCACGCCTCCCTTTTGCTCTTTGCTCTCTTCCTCTGCCATGAACTGCTACCATCTTCCATGTGCCTCTCTGCCTTGGAGCCAGCCGAGCATGGACTAAAGCTTCCACTAACTGTGAGCAAAAGAAACCCTTTGTTTCCTTGATTCTTGGTGTTGGGTATTTTGAGTCAGCAATGAGAGAAAAGTTACCCAGACACCCATGAGGGCAGCTGCCTCATTCTCTGCATAAGTCTGTTTCCAAGAACCGGTATTCACCTAGACAGGAAGTAAGGGGGTGTGGAAGCCTGAGGAGTCTACTAAGCTCTGGCTGACATCAGAGGTTACAGGTACTGCTTTTAAAAAGACATGAGACATAAGTAGAAAATGAAAAATAGGATGAATCTCTAGGAATCCAGTTAGAGGAGGCACCTAGGGTAGTCAACTTCAGAGAAACATAAGGAGGTTGCTAGAGACCAGAAGAGGTGAAAACAGAGAACTGTTGTTTAGTGGGGATCGAATTTCAGTTCTGAAACACGAAAAAGTTTTGGAGATCAGTCGCACAACAACACATCCCACTGCATTGAAACATTTAAAAATGTTAAAGTAATAAATTTGGTTAACTGTTTTTTTAACGAAATTAAAAATAACGTTAATAAAATTAAAAATAGTATAGAATTGCAATCATAAAAGGTGAAAAACACTAGTGATATAACCAACAACAACAAGCCAGGCTGAGCAGTACATGTTTTAGCGCAAATCCTCGCGAGGAACGTGAGGTCTAGATTGGCCTGGGCTGCATTGCAAGACTCTACCTCAAAAAAGCCCAAGACAGACAACAACAAAAGCTAACCATGCCAAAATTCCCGGGTCTTTAGAAACTTTTAAGATCTAGTTCTCTTTCATTTTCCTGATGGAAAAGACTTCTGAGCATGCTGGTACGTAAGATGCCCGGAGAGCCTCCAGCCTCAACGACGGTAAGTTTACTTAGTCAGGTTAGTTTGGAAGCCAGCCAGGATGCAAGAATTACAGTAGTTTAGCTACAAATGCTGTTGTGCTTCCCTCAGAAAAAACTGAATGAGTGACTAAGTAAATAAAAAAGATTATTCAAAATTCTCTGGCCTGTTTCCAGGATGAATCCCAACACGGTTGTGCCCACCTGGAGCCCTGCTCCACCTATGCACATCTCTGCTCTGCTTGGGGTTGTCTGGGAGCCTGGGAAGGTTGGTGCAGGACTAGACAGAGGTGCTTTCCCTTTTCCTTTTAGAGTGTAGTGCTCACTTCACCCATAAAGGCTGACTTCTGTCAGCCTCCAAGCTGTTCCTGAGAGGCCTGCTGGTCCCTAACCTAGACTGTTCTGCATGCTCATCTCACAGCCTTTCTCCTGCTGATTTAAGGACTTGCTGTGTCTCTGGCTTGCTATTCTGAGGTTTTGAGAACAGAGTTTTTGACCACAAAACCAAGGCCAAAAATGATTGGTGCTGAATAAAAATGATGATACTAGGGATGGTTTCTGCATCCCCAGGGTAAGGATGACTGTCATGGACAACGACCCCTGCCCACAATTCAGCTCATTTTGTGGCCTCAGGTGTTGGTTATGTTCAGGCTCAGAACACCTTTGAGCTCCTCTGCCAACTTCAGTGACTTGCCTCACTCCAACTCATCAGTCCCCTAGATAGTTGAGCATGGCTTCTATTTGATTTATTTTGATTATACATGTTCCCACTAGTCATCAGTGGATGTCCATGTCCCATTATCTTCTGACCTGCTCTAGGACAAGTAGACAATGCATTTGTTACATCACACTCTGAGACACGGAGTTTGCAAGCTCTGACTATTCGAGCAGCTTGCATGGTGGCTTGCAGGTTGGCACCTGACCAGGACCTCAAACAGTTACTCATCATCTGGGCTCCATGAACCAGCTTGTTTTTCTGAATGCTTTGATTGCTGGTGGTGCATATGTCTTTGTTTTATGAGGAAGGGTATTTTTCTGGATGCCATTATGTTAATAGTCAAAAACTATTTCAAACAGCTCTGATAAGTGGGTAAGAGACATCCCAAGTTATTAAGATACAACAGGAGAAATGCTGAAAGATCAGCATGTGCAGAGGAGCACAGGTGTGCAGAGAAGCACAGGTGCACAGAGGGGCACAGGTGTGCAGAGGAGCACAGGTGCACAGAGGAGCACAGGTGCACAGAGGAGCACAGGTGCACAGAGGGGCACAGGTGTGCAGAGGAGCACAGATGCACAGAGGGGCACAGGTGTGCAGAGGAGCGCAGGTGCACAGAGGGGCACAGGTGTGCAGAGGGGCACAGGTGCACAGAGGGGCGCAGGTGTGCAGAGGAGCACAGGTGCATAGAAGGGCACAGATGTGCAGAGGGGCACAGGTGCACAGAGGGGTACAGGTGTACAAAGGATCGCAGGTGCACAGAGGAGCACACATGCACAGAGGAGCACAGGTGCACAGAGGGGCACAGGTGTGTGGAGGAGCACAGGTGCACAGAGGCGCACAGGTGTGTGGAGGAGCACAGGTGCACTTAAGGGGTTCTAGCACAACCAGTGGGGCAGGTGCCTGGAACAGCATGACGCTGGAGCTATACTTTCCAAACAAAATGGCGATATTTCTCTACCTCTTCGGACTTAAAGGTTTGCTGTGATCAGTGGCCCTGGCTTTCTTCATGTTTGCCCCATACCGCTCCCACCAAAACTTCAGCCATTGACTCGTGTTGATTATTTTCACAAAATGTTCCAAGCATCACTCTTTTCACGCCCATTGTTATTTCCCTGCAGCAGTTGACACCCAGACCAGGGGCACTGCATGCCAGTTTTCATAGTTAGTGTAGTTCTCTGGGTAGAGCAGACTTCTGAAGATTCTGGAGCTTTCTCTGTAGTCATCAGAAGAAATTTTAATCAATTAGAGATGCTTCTTGTGGGCACAGGAGAGAAGAGCTGTGGACGAGGAGAGACTGTGCCATCTCTGGCTGAGATAAATGCACCAACAGTCTTGTTTTGCTCCTCGTTACTCTCTCAGAGCATCCTGTGTACAGACAGAACCAACACTCGCAACACTATCGCACCCCACCTCCCACCGGCATCGGTAGGATTCACCTTTCTCACCACTCAGAGTGGGAGTGTCTACTGCCATCCATCTCCAGGCTTGTTCGTGCCTGGAAGCTGAGCTGGTCTAGATTAAGACAGGAAGTCTATCAGCCACCTCCAACCCTCCAGATGTGGGGCCGAGCTTATCTTGGCTGCCCACAGACCTGGCGTCTGCCCCGACTGTGGGAACCCTGGGTGCCACATGAGCCTGTAGGTCACACCACTTTATCTTTTCCACACGTCTCCTTCCTAGTATACTCAGACACACTGGCCTTTGGATGGGTCTGCCATGAGTTACTGCCTGCTATGACATTTATGTTTTTAGCACAACGTGCTTATTTGTGCTAATACAAATTTAAGACATGTTCCTTAGACAGGTTCCTTATTCCTGACCCAGGCCGAGTTCAGGCCATATAAAAGTCCATCATCTAGAATGATATTTAGGATTCCAGAAACCTATTATAGGCTGCACTCATGGAACTAATCCCCTTTCTACTATTGGAATAGTCTGGTCCCTGCGGGAAACCCCAATGAGTCCTTGACTCTCATTGAGACTCATTCATTTCAACCAAAGAAGCCAACTTTTTCCCTACTTTCCTGTCTCTGAATCTAGGCTTTTCCCAGCAGACTTAGGGGGTCACCAGCTTGGGCTGAGTCATTACAGTGTTATCATTTATTGAACACTTGCTATGCACTGGGACCTTGAATTAATGCCTCACCTAGGAAGCAGGCACTGTTATTATGGACATCTCTCTCACACAAGAGATCAGATCTTGGAGAGGTGATCAGTTTGAGGTCACTCAGTAGCAAGAGGAGTTGGACTTTTTTTTAAAATGCATTTTTTGCAGGATCTCACTACACAGCTCAGATTTCTAGTGATTCTCCTATATCCAGCCTCCCCAGTGCTGGGATGACAGGCCACCATGCCTGGACTTGGTCCCCAGCTCCGTGTGCCCAGGGACAGGGCTGGTATGGCATGTGGTGCCAGGGATCAAACCCCTGTCCCGGGCACTCAGTCCACTGAGCTACCTCACAGGCCCTAAGAGGACTTGGATTTTAAACTTCCACTTTCCAAATGTAGAGCTTGTGCTCCTAATTACTATTCCTTAGATCACAGAAACTAGCAATAGGCTGTGGTTGAAAAAAAAAAAAAAAAGTTGTTCACAGATACTTGGCCATTAGAGGATTGTTTTGGTTTTGGTTTTGGTTTTAATCATGGTCAATCTGAAGGATGAGAAGATGTCACACAAAATGCAGATTTGTCACTCCTCTTTGCAAATTGGAATGCCTGGCAGCATAGTTTTCATATTTTTCCAGGCATAAATCAAATAAGCTGAGAGCTGTCAGTTCTTTCTGAGGGGTCGAGCACTACTCTGGCCTGGCCTCAGGGCCCCACACTGTTGTAGTTCTCTGGTGTCACCTTCAGTCCCAACCACCTGCAGATTGCTGGGTCCTGGCTTAAGGTTCCTGATTCAGTAGGTCTGAGTCAGGCCTGAGAACTTGGCTTATTAGAGGCCAAATGTCAGACACCATTTCTTATTGTATCGTCGCTGTCACTGTTTTGACATTCATTTCCTCCACTCATGTTTTCCCTCCATACTGCCAGTAGGCATTTGAGTATGTAAGCAAGGCACTATGAAATATTTTCACCAAAGAGTTTAGGGTCTTTCTGTCTCTCTCTAAATCCCCACTAATGGTTGGCATGAATCTTAAAGCTAATCTGGTTTTCTCATAGTTCAGACTTCTTCCAATTCTTTTAAAAACACAATGTAGCCTCTTTATTCAATTTAACAGGAGTAGTAGAAGACTTCATTAAAGGAACCGAAGCAGGCATGTGGCAACAGCTTCTTCTATTGAATGCATAGGGCTCGATAGAAGAGAGGCGTGCCACGTACACACAGATGACAGGACTTCCACTAGCATGAAGCACAGCAGATCTGAAAGCAGCACAGCTCTAGCACCCGCCACCTCGTTCTGTTCTTCAGGGGCTCCCACTGTGCAGTCCTCAACGAGCTGCCTCCACATAAACCACCAGTCTATTTCAGAAGAAATCCAGTTGGACACTTACCCAGGAAACACTACATCAAGTCAAGCATTAGTCAATATGGATTGCTCTGCCTGAAACGCCCTGTGTGATCTCTAGGGCCAACCTTTCACTCCACTTATTCACAATGTCCTCCTTAGTTACCCTAGGCAGAAAGAATCCATCTTTCCTCAGAATTAACATTAGAGCCACTTCTGTGACCCCATCTCACACTTCCTTCAAATATAACATGGTACTGCTACTCCTGCATCATAGGCTCTTTAGAGCATGTGAGAAGACCTACACAACTGCAGGCTGCATGATGCCACGTTTGCAATGCTTTGTCTTAAGGTAATGCTTGGGACAGGCTCAGTTTCAGGTGAATGGCAGGACTGGAGCACAGGGTCCTAGAGAGGATAGGCAGAGATGCATACTACCGGAGTCCTCCACGATCAGCCCAGGGTCTATGATTTGTCTAGCACAAACTCAGATTCCAGCAAACACAGGCAAAAGTACTGATCTTCCAGGACAATAAACTTCCACCAACAGTGCACGTGACAAAAATGAAGAGCCATGTCCAGAGCTAAACTTTGTTTTAGAAACTTTAGGAGAAATGAATGCAAATTAGTAAAGAAGCACCCTTGAAATGGGCTCAGATCAATGCAGTAGACTGCAGTAGAGAGTAGGCCAGTTTTGTTTATTGTCATTATTTATTGCTACACTTTAGATATATACAGCAATCACATTCATCATAGGGAATTTGTATCTTAATTCTGCTTTTATGCCATTCCCTCACCCTCCCTACGTCCCCTCTTCCCCTCCTTATTTGCAAAGCTTTGTTTCCATTTTATCTTCTTTGTTCATTTTCTTTTCTTTCTTTCTCCCCCTTCTTAGTTTCCCTTTCCTTTTGCACAATTTCTTCCCATGTCACCATCTCTATTATATATTTTGGTTCCCACTTACACTTTCAGTTTCTCACACCAGAGAAACAATGTGATACACATGTGAGTCTAATTTATTTCACCTAAGGATATGCTCTCAAGCTCCATCCACTTAGTTATAAATGTCTCAAGTTTATCTTTCCTATGACTGCCTAGTATTCCACTGTTTAAAGAGTATCTTTTTTATCCATCCATCAGTTGATGTGTATCTGGGTTGTTTCTAACATTTAACTATTACAAACTGTGGTATGATGCTTTTTATTCTTTTGGGAAGATACCAAGAATGGAAATATGTGGGCCAAAAGGGTCCTCTAGGCCTAATTTTTTGAGGACTCTCTACCCTGATTTTCACAGTGGTTGCACTAGTCTGCACTCTCACCAACAGTGCAGAAGGGTTCCTTTTCCTCCATGTCCCATCCAGCACTTGTTATTAGTTGATTTCTTAATATCAGTCATTCTTTCTGGAGTGAGATGGAATCTCAGCATTGGTTTAATTTGCACTTCTTAAATGATCAGTGACATCAAACTTTTAAAAATATATTTATTTGCCATTTTTACTTCTTCATCTGAGAAGTATATACTCATCTCAGGTGCCCAGCTTTGGATTGAGTCTTTAAATTTGAGGGGTCTGTTTTTTCAGTTCTTTATATTTTCTAGATACTGGTCCTTTGAGAAACAGCTAGCTAAAATATATTTCTACCCTGTGAGTTGTCTTTTCACTCCGTTGGTGATTTTTTTTAGCTCTTCATAGCTTTTTAGTAAGATGGGGTCCAAGTTGCTGATTCTTCATAGCATTTCCTATGCAGTCAGGGTTTTGTTCATGAAATCTTTCCCCACACCTGTGTCTTCAAGGGTTCTACCTATTTTATCTTCCAGTAGATTTAGTGTTTCTATTTTAATATTTAGATCTTGATCCATTTTGATGTTCACTTAATACATGGTGATAGACATGGGTCTAACTGTGGTCTTTGGCATGTGGAAAACCAGTTTTTCCAGCACCACTTATTAAAGAGGCTGTCCTTCTTCCAGTAAATGTTTGATCTGTTTGTCAAAGCTACGGTGACTGAGTATGTTTGGAGTTGTTTATGCATCTTGCCATCTGGCCCACTGATCCTCAGATCTTGTTTGTTTGTTTTGCCCAATACCATGCTGTTTTTATTACAGTAGCTCTCTAACATAAATTCAGTTCAGGGTATGTGATGCCCTCTTCCTTGTCTTTGTTATGTTATTCTAGGTCTCTTCTGCTTCCAAATGAATTTTAGGACTATTTTCTCTAGTTCTGTGAAGCATGCTAATGGTATTTTAATTGAGATTATATTAAATCTTTTTGAAGTATGGACATTTTCACTATGTTGGTTCTTCCTATATAAAAGCAAGCAATGTCTTTCCATTTTCTGATATGTTCTTTGATCTCCTGTATCAGAGTACTGTAGTTTTCAGTGGCAAGATCTTTTACTTTCTTTGTTAAACTGATTCTTAAGTAGTTTTCCAATGTTGAGAAAGGAGTTGTTTCCTTAATTTTTTTCTGTGTGTTTGTTACTCACGTACAGAATTGTTATTGATTTTTGAGTGTTGACTATATTCAGGTACACCACTGAATTTGGTTATTAAATCTAGAATTTTTTGGGGGGGGGTCTTCCATGTAGAGTACCACGTCTCTTATAAATAATAATTTTGCTTCTTCCTTTCCTATCCATATTCCTTTTCTTTCTCTTGTCTAATTGCACGGGTTAATGCTTCCAGAACTACACTGAATAGAAGTGATGACAGTGGCCATCTTTGTGTTGTTCCTAATTTTAGAGTGACAGTTTTCAGCTTTTGTCTATTTAGCATGATGTTGGCTATTGGTTTGTCATAGATGGCTTTTATCAGGTTGAAGGTTAAAGACCACCTATTCCAATTTTCTATAGTTTTTATCATGAAGTGATGTTGGACTTTGTCAAATGTTTTTGCTATGTGATTTTTGTCTTTGACTCTGTTAATGTGGTGTACTACATTTATTGATTTGCATGTATTAAGCCATTCCTGCATTCCTGGGATGAATCTTATTTGGTCATGGTGTACAATCTTTTTGACGATTTGCTGCATTCTGTTGACAAAATCTTGTGGATTTTTGTGTCTAAGTTCATTAGGGAGACTGTTCTCTAGTTTATTTTTTGGTTAGGCCCTTCTCTGGTTTTAGTAACAAGGTAACACTTACTTCCTAGGATGAAATTGGCAGGATTATTTTCCTTTGAATTTTATTAAAGAGTTTGAGAAATAATGGCAATAGATTGTCTCATAATTTCTTGTGGAATTCAGCAGTGACTCCATCAGGACCTGCATTTGTCTTTAGTAGTAAATTTTTAATTACATTTTTATATTTCATTGACTGATATTGCA
>PVKN010012286.1:0-20892 GCA_004027915.1 Capromys pilorides
TTAAAAAATGTATTGATCTGTGTTTGCAATACATGATAACTGCGTTCATCTTGGGACTTGATATGTATACATATCACATTGTATAAAATGTTTCTTACCCAACTATATATGCTGGTATCATCAATGGGACCCTCCCCAGCTCCTGTGGAATGTTTTTGGGCTTTAAGTTTCCATACATTCCTGGCTGAATTAACACCATAGCTTAGCCTGAATGATCATTTTCGCAGCCAGGAGGGGAAAGAACCAGGTCTGGAAGCCGCTGCTGTCTGCTCCTGAAGAAAGACCTCTGCACCATCTTTCCCAGGAGATGGTATACACTAGCTCTTAGTGGGGGAGGGATGGGCAGGCTTTGAAGGCTATGAGGGTTCAGAGGAACGTAGACATGCAAGTCTTCAGTGACACTCATCAACCTGAGTGCTAGATGTCTGCGTTCTACAGGTCAGGTTTGCTGAATCAGAGCCCTAATCTGGGCCCACTCCATGGACTTTGGCTCAGGGTCCCAGCTACTGTTAGCTTGTAGTTGTGTGTCTGTGTTACTGAGCTGGGCCTTGGCCGTTTATGGCTCTCCTTCCACAGGTGAAAAGGGCCTCTTTGTAAGCCAGCAGAGGAGCCACTCCCCTGCACACTGCTTCAGTTGTTCAGTGACTGGTGTGTCCTTGCCTTTCTAACAAGGCGCAGCAGTGCAGTAACAGCTGGCCAGTTCCATTTTCCTGGTATGCATTTGTCCGCGGTACTTTTCAAATACCCAATCTTCTTGGTGGTCAGAGTTATTCCCTTTGAGATCAGTCTCTTAAATTATGAAGGTTTTCTTGACTGGAGACTGTCCGGGCTATTAGTTTCCTTCAAAATTGGGTTACAAACGGAAAAGTTCCTTTCCAAGTTCTTCTCTCTCACAATATCACTCGACACCTCCAACAAATTTATCATACATGTATTTTTCTGTTTCTCGCATTAGCGTCATAAATTATTCTATCATAATATATCTAGGGGAACTTCCTCCTATATCCAGCAGCAACTTCCTCCATTGATGGAGACACAGGATTTACTTTTTTTTTCAGAACTGGGGTTCGAACTCAGGACCTTGCACTTGCCAGATAGCCTCTTGTGCCCCTGAGCTATCTCTCCAGCCCCCAGGATTTAATATTAACCAGTAGGGTTTTCATATTTATGTGTGAGTTTGTCCAAGGCCCAGGGCAATGGATTCATAGTAAGTAAAACTATGTGAGTCACTGGTCCATATAAGGTGGATAAAGTCAAGAGGCCTCAAAAGGACAAGACAAGGCCATAGCTAAGGACACCTGGCTCAGTTAGCTAGATAAAGACTGTGGCTGTAGGCAACTCACTGGTAAAGGCCTCCCTGGAGATAACATAGTTCTCCTAAATTAACATAATGTATTACTTGGAGAAGTTCTTGAAGGGATTCTCAAGTCCTGTCCAGATTTTTGCATTTTCTTCAGTTTCCCCACCTTTGTTTGAAAAACTAATAAACACAGGTGGCCCAGAGACTTTTTGTCTTAAACCTCAGAAAATCTCTGTGAGAGGGTTTGAATCTTCTTGGAACCCTAAAATTATTTTATTTATCCCATTTATTTAAGCCTTCATGATCCACTCATTTGGGAGACTGTAGGCCTGATCATTCTGCAACAACTCAGGATAATGTTGACACGATACTTTATGAGTTGCTGCCCTTAGCCTTTGTTACTGCTGGTCCTATTAATGCCACAGGTTTTAAGCTTCAGGTATGGCATCATCACTGTTATGGTTTGAGCATAGGTGTCCTCCTAAAGCCTCATGCGGTCATGGGGTGGCTTCTGGAATTTGTGATTATCGCGGGTGTGGCTGCTGCCCCTCTCCTGGGGCAGGTGATTTGCATTTCACTGTAAGGTAGGAAGAGTGTTTTGCTGCTTGAGCTGTTACCTCTCTCCCTCCCAGCTCTTGCTCTTAGCTGCCACCATGAAAGGTTGCCTTCTGTCATGTGCCTCTCTGCCTTGGAGCCAGCCGAATATGGACTGAAACCTCCAGTAACTGTGAGCTAGATAAACCTTTCCTTCCCTCATTTTAAGCGTCGAGTGTTTGTCCCAGCAATGAGAGAAGAGTAACTAAGACAATCACCCATCCAAGAATGAGTATATGCTATAGCATGCACTGCTGAGTGACAAGGCACCCAGAACTTAGTGAACTAAGGCAACAATGGTTTATTGATTTCTCAGATTCCAGGGTGTGACCAGGCAGTTGGTTCTCTGGTCCTGCCTCTTAGGAAGTGTTTGGCTGGATGTTTGCATGAATCCATGTGGCTTTGGATTTTAAAACTATATTGTCTCACATCCAGCACACTAGTTCAGGCTTCTTACGTGCAGCTGAATTACAGGAGGTGCAGTCAGAGTGGAAACTGCAAGATCTTTAAGCTCTGGAACTTGCACCCTAGCAGGTTCCCCTGGTCAACACAAACTCAGATTCAAGCAGTTGTTGGAGAAACAACTGGGCCTCCTGGAGAGAAGGAGCCATAAACTGACACTGAAGGGGAGCTCAGGGGGAGGCTGATTGAGGACCGTTATTTAATGAGCTACAATAGTTATAGTAAGTTGAAGATGCCTGTTAGAAACGTCATGCTGTGAGTGCCTTATCTTGGGGATGGGGGTTTAGGCTGTAGAAATACACTCAGCACTTGGGAGATGCCAACACCTAGCCCTATGCTGTGGGAACCATTCTGGTCACTGTAGAAGCTGGGATGTGCAAGCTGCCACAGGGCCACCCTTGAGGCCAGGGATGTGTGTGCTGGGAACCATTCCCCCACCAGCACTTAGGGCTCTCTCCTTTCCCTCCCACCTCCACAGAGGCACAACACTAGAATGGAGGTTGGGACACTGTCCCAGCCCAGGCCAGGAAGCTACTTAGCACCTTATTTTGCCACTTACTGAAAGGAGCCTTGCAAGAAGGGACCATGTAGGGGCTGGGGAGATAGCTCCGTGGCACAAGTGGCTGCCTGGCAAGTGCAAGGTCGTGAGTTCGAACCCTGCTCCCACAAAAAAAAAAAAAAAAAAAGGAACCATATATTACCATGGTGCTAGTGTGTGGAGAAAGGACATGCAAAAAATATGCCCAAATCTAGAATTTCCAAAAGAAAGGGGTGATTTCTGAACTATTCAAACCACTGGGAAAGGTTTGGGTGATAGCCTCACAGAAGCTGGACACCAGGAGGAGGAGGGCTTAGTGTTGGGGGCGAGGACACAGAGTTCCGGCGCTACTTGCTTTTTATGGGTTCTCATATTGTCTTTATGAAACCTGCCTGCTGCCCATCATTCCTGTAGCTGCATCAACCTCTATGTCTTAATCAGTTGGGAGCGGGGAACCTGTGATGCTCCTCAACCTGAACGCTTCTCCCCTTGCTTGTAAAGCCTCCATGACCCCATTTGTAAACTGACCCTGCACATTTCTGCATTCTCCCCATCCCTGCTTCTAGCCCCTGGGCTGCACTGGGGCTGGGCTGAGGCCTGGACTGACTTTTTGGCTTGGTCTCTCATTTCCCGAGTGAAGCCTGGCTGCACGAACTGACCTCGAGGGTCTCAGCTCTGCTAAGTTGAGTGTTTGTTAGATCCCTGTTAGGCTTGTAATTAGTGCAGGGAATCTAGGTCGCAGGCTGGAGTGATGGTCTCCTGGGGCCTGAAGAAAGGTGGGGAATAGCAAACAGGTTTTTCTCTATGCGTGGGGTGAGCTAGGGACAGTAGGACTCATGTGGTACCCATGCATGTACGCGTGCACGCGTGTGCGCGCGCGCGCACACACACACACACACACACAATCACCACCACCACCATTACTACCACCACCACGGTTGAGTGCATTTCTGCATGTGATGTGATTGTGTGTGTGTGTGTGTTCCCTCCCGCTCTTACTTGGGTTTTCTTCCAACCTTTCCATATATGGTGCTGCTCTAGAGCAGGCCGGGGATTGGCTGCTTTGGTTGGGAGACTGGGAGGTAGGAGGGAAGCAGAAAAAGAAATGAACAGGGCTTAGGGAGGGAAGGAGCTGGGGAAGGCGCAGTACCCCAGCTCTCAGGGCTGCAGGATGGGGCTGGGTCTACTTGTCAGTGAGGTTTAGACAGGAGTCTTTGGAATGGGTTTCTGGGATGAAGGAGGTAAATTTCCTGTCGGCTGCGGGGCTGGGAGAGTGGGTGGGGAAGGACTATCATCCTAGGGTTAGGCATGGTTTCTGAGGGCTGGAGCAGGGCTTAGAGAAACCTGTACTCCCACTCCCTTTTCTTTTCACTCTGGACAACCTACAGCTATGCTGTGAAACTTGCATGCAAATGAACTCATCAGTTTCCTGGCCAGCACCTCACTCTTCCCAGCGTAGGAAGAGCAGCACTGTACCTGTACTGACTGCCCAGCCCCTCCTTACCAAATAAATGGAGAGGAACAGGAAAAGCTAAGGAAATGTCCTTGACACGTGAAAGCACTTGGTTCTGTATGCCTCTTCCCTTATCTTGCTTCCACTCTGTCCTCAGCCCCCTCCCCCGACACCTTAGAGCCTCCCAAAGGAGTTTCCTTTTTCCAGTTCGTTTGGGCAAGAAGATAACATGACCAAGTCCACCGCAAGGAGGAAAAGAGGAAGAATGGGAATGTCCTGAGGAAACGTCTGTAGGCCACTATGGCATGGGAAAGTTGCACCTTGTAGCCAGGGCAGTTGCACCTGCTGCTGCATCAGGCCACACACATGGGCTGGGAAGTGGCGGCCTAGCCTTGCTCCTTGCCCACCACCATGAACAATCTTTCTAGCATAGACCTGGCTTTGTGCCAAGCTCAGTCCAAAGACCAGGGGCTGTGCTCTGCCTTTTGCAGCTCTTGCCTTTAGCCAGGCACCCAGCACACCCTTTCCTGGGAAGAGCCCTGTGGGGCACAGCCTTTGGCCTGATCAGGTGCCTGGCCTGGAACAGAGCAACAGCGATGAACCCCGTATCCCTGCCCTTGTTCAAACGGTACTCTGCCCATCTGGGCTCCCTGTCCTTGCCCACCAAGATGAGCTAAGCATCATAGCAGCCACAGCCACTGACAGGCTTTTTCCACACGCTGCCTTGACCAACTCAGCAACTCATGTTTAGAGCTGAAGAAACTGACACTCAGAAAGCTTGCACCTGAGGGCCTCGCAACAAAAAGGCGGCAGAGCCGGAACTCAGATCTATGTTTGGGCTCCAAGCTGGACTAGCTCACGACCACGTGCCTGGATGCTCCAGCCGTTACTAGAGCACTGCTACTGCTGCCGTTTGTGCCAAAAGACTGCGGGAGCCGCGGCCACTGTCCCCGGAGGTCCTGGACTTTGTCTGCTTCCCCTTACCTTCCGTGCTCTCCTCCAGTGTCTCCTGCCAGTGCGTAGCTCCCCTGGGAGCCACACATGACTGGCATATTGGAACACAGACTTCATACTTGCTTTTGTCTTTTTCGTTATGTGGGAGTGACAAGAAAAAGAGAAAAGGCAAAATGGTGGTAAAATAAAATTCATTCAAAGATGGTGGTTTATAAAAAGAAAGTATAATTTTAACTCAGACTTTCAATATTTGTGGCACTGGGTGGTAGTGGTGACCTGAGTTCTGGAGTAAAGCCTGTGTGGAGGCGAGGAAGTCTGGAGACCTTGGGCGTGACAGCAGGGTGACACCCACTGCGTATCCCCAACGCAAGTAGGACACTTGTTTTGGGGAAAGACTAGGTAACCTAGGCCAGGCACAGGGCAGCCTTCCTGACAGCTTGGTGAGAGGTTGAGAGAACCCCTTTGCTCATGTGAGTGTAAGGAGCAAATGGGAACTGAAGGGTTTCTATTTCACCCACAGCGATTCTCTCCCTTGTAAGCCCATTTTCCTAATACTAAGGCAGCCGCTGGCAGGGTCTACAGGCAACTTGTTCCCATTTTTTCTTCTCCCCATTCACAGCCACTCAAGTTCTAGGACTCAGTTCTTGGGGAAGAGAAATCTAGGGAAGGGTATCAGGAGGCTGTTAAGGGGCTGAGTAAATGCTCTAGTACCTGTTCATTTGATTCACGAGGCTTTCTGTCCTCTTCCCAAGTAATTTGGCTCTTGCCTTTATGACTCTTCTGTGGAACTTATCAGTTATTAAACCTTTTAGAAACCTCAGAGAAAAGCAACTTACAGAATAAAGGGAGTGGTGGGCCCACCTGTGGACGAGCACTCGAAGCAGCCCAGCAATTGCAGGCCAGCAGGTGATGCACAAGTTCTCCCAGACCCGGCTGCTTAGAGACTGGGAAGTTTGTGGAAGGAGGGAGAGACTACAGGAGGGAAACCCTCCTGTGGATGAAAGAGGAACCCAGACATAGGCTGGTTTTCCCCTTTATCCTACCCAGCTTCATCACAAATCAGTTTCATTCTTAATTCAGTTCTTCTGTGGGTCAGCAGTTTCTGGTTCCCTTGTGCCAGGCCCCCAGTCAGATGACCATGGCAATCCCATCCAGCCAAGGTAGAGTCTGACTACGCTAGGAAGGGTATGGTAGATGGGGGATGGAAATATGTCAAATAACAAAGTTGAGGCAGCTACATTCCCCCTAGTCCTCCCCTTTTTTTGCAGTGTAGGAATGGAGCCCAGGCCCTTATCATACCAAGCAACTGCTCTACCACTGAGCTCTAGTCCCAACCTCAATAAAATGCACTGGGTGAAAAGCTGGTGTGAGACCTGGAAGATTTTCTTTCCACACATTCCCTTCACTTCTCCCATGGCATGGACAGGAGGCCTTGGTCTCCACATCCTTAGAACTAGAGTTGAGCAGCTGAAATTTCACCCTCAGACTGAAAACGTGCAATGGGACATACGAGAAAACCAGCTCTTGCCCAGCCCTCTCAATTTAGATGCCTGTGCGGTCTTTGTCCCTTAGCCTCAAGGCCCTGGAGGTGGCAGTGTGTGGGAAGCTAACCTGCCCTCTCAGTCCAGTTGTAATTCCTTATTACTGCTATAGGGTTCACCTTTTCCTTAAAGCTGGGTGGGATTAAGTTAGGGAAGTAGGTAGGGGGAGAGGAGGAGAGGACCAGGTACTAGCAAGAGCCAGGAGTCTGTGTTGGTATTTTTTTTTTTTTTTTTTTTTTTGGATTGAGGTAAATAAAAAAGCTTTATCCTGCAACAACACTTGGAGCTAAGAGTCCTTCTGGCCCCACAAGTTCCGGCTCTGTGTCTCCCTTCACATCAAGCTCTTCCGGTACTGACTGTGCTGGGTGGTCTGTCTGAGGTGGGAGTCTGGGGTCTGCAGGTCCATCTGTCTGTATAGGTCCCTCAGCTCCCTCACTTCCTGTAGCACCCGCTTTGCCTGGCTCCAGTTCGATGACGCCTCTCCCAGTAGCCGCTCTGTCTCCAGCAGCAGCTGCTCGGACTCAGAATCAGGCGGAGACCCTGGGGGGTCTGTGGCCTTTCGCTTGCTGTCCCCCAGTCCCTGGACCTCTGCCAGCAGCTCCTGAGTCTTCTCCAGCTTCCTGGCTACCAGGTCCTGGATGCGGGCCAGCTGCCCTGGTGGGGGTGGACTACAAGTTGGAGAGCCCTGGGCCTGCAGTGGGAGGGCACCGGCTGGGGCTGTGTCCCGCCGAGACAGGATCTCCTCCAGGGAGGCACATCGGCCTTTCTCTGTGGGTGTCAGCTTCTTGGGGGCCTGGGGAGTGTAGGTGGCTCCCTTGTCAGGTTTTTCCCAAGGCCGAGAAAGGCTGTGGGCCCGGTCTGAGGAGGGCTGGATGTGGTCCGAGTCGGCTCTACGCCGACTGCCTGCCAGCTGGGCCACAGACTTGTCCAGGTCCACCCGAAAGCTCTCTGCACAAGAGGCAGACTCTGTGGGGGAAGGGTCCTCTTCCTGGATCAGGTCCAAGGTCAGCATCCCATCGGAGGTAGAGGTGGAAGCCTGGGAAGGACAGGGTGAGAAGGAAGCGGTGAACTCACCAACAGAGACTTCAGGAAAAACGCGTGAAGAGAGGACTACTGTGGTCAATTTCCAGCTCAGCCTGCCTTCACTAACTGCACTGTTGACTGAGCCTTTCTATGTTGTTTACTATTTTTTATTCCTTTGATGCTGACCTAAACCTCCCTCTTCCATTTTTTTTTTTTTATTTTTTGAAACAGGGTCTGGCTGTGTAGTCCAGGCTGGTCTTGAACTCCCGCTCCCTCCTGCTTCAGCCGCCTGAGTCAGCACTCAGGATTATGCCTGGCTTCCCTCTCCTGTTAGAGTTAACTCCTCTTGCTTGCTTCTCTTAACCTCCTCCATGCTACAAGCTTCCTGGGGAGGGTCTACCTCAGCTGTGTGGGGAATGATGTCTCCTGCCGCACTTGGCACGCTCTGCGTGCTCCACACCGCACAGTTGCTGCCCCCTCCTCCATCTGCTTCTTCAGCCCCCTCTGCTACTGGAACTCGGAACGTCTTGCCTTTCTCTAAACACGTTCTCTTACTTCCAGGATAGTCTGATTCAGTGGGAGCAAACCTATGGTTGTTTGTTATCACTGAAAGCTCTAAATTTTCTGCTCTAATTTATTTATTTGGTGGTGGTGGGGCAGTACCAGGAGTTGAACTCAGGACCTCATGCTTGCCAGGCAGGTTCTGTGCTACTAAGCTAAACCCAGGTCCCCTCACTGATCTAACCTGAAGAGGCCGCATGCTTTGTTTGTAATTATTCACTTCCAGCATGCCTCACAGCAACTGTTCCAGGCAGGCTGTTCCAGACAGGCATAAGCATCTTCTAGTTATGAGGCCTCAGGAACCACACAGTTAACCCCAAAGCAAGGCCCCAGCTCAGACTCTGTCCAACTCCACAGCCTCTTTCTTTTTTGCTGCCCCTCAGGGCTTCTCTCCTTAGAGAACTAAGTAAGTACCAGAAATGATCATTTCGGATCGAAGTTGACTGCGGCCCTCCTGAGTGGCACAGTGCTCGGAGCTGCTGCCCATCAGGAACTTGGCTTCTGTTGTCTTATACAGATTCAGCTCTTCCCTTTCTTGGACAGATCTCGCTCTCCCCACTAAAACTATCAATAGCAGTGATATGTGGGCTTGCGGCAGTGCTGATCAAGTCTTTTTTTCTTTTTTTTGTTTTTTGCGGGACCAGGGTTCAAACTCATGACCTTCCACTTGCCAGGCAGGCACTTGTGCCACGGAGCTATCTCCTCAGCCCCTGATCAAGTATTTCTTCTTTTTTTTTTTTTTTTTTTGAGACAGTGTCTTGCTATGCAGTTCAGGCTGGCCTTAAGCTCACTTTTGTAGCCCAGGCTGGTCTCGAACTCACAGCAATCCTCCTGCCTCAGCCTCCTGAGTGCTGGGATTATAGGCATGCGCCACCACGCCCGGCTCTGACCAAGTATTTCTGTTTGTTTGTTTTTTTGGCAGGACCAGGGTTCAAACTCCTGACCTTGTACTTGCCAGGCAGGCACTGGTGCCATAGTGCTATCTCCCTGGCCCCATGACCAAGTATTTCTGATTTAGATAAATCTAGGCAAAGTGGGGCCACAGGGTGGAGGCAACCCTCCTCAGCCTGACTTTGGTCTTAAGAGGCTCCCACAAAGGCTGTTCCTTAGGACTGATGTAGACTCATCCCGTGGCAATGTTTGCTTTCTTTTTTTTTGGCTGGCTCAGCCTGCCCTGGGGGTGGGGCTGGCACAGCATGTGGTGCTGGGGATCGATGGGGATTGAACTGTGGTCCCTGCAGTTGCCTAAATTTGCCTAAGCAGGTGCTTTAGACCACTGAACCATCTTGCCAGCCCCAGGGTTTGCTTTCTTATAGTCCTACATACCACAGCCATGAGGTGTCCTCGAGTTGGGGGGCGGCGGGAGTGCTGGATTTTTGCCCTGTCTCTTGTGGGGTGTGCAAGATAGCTGTCCTCTTCGACGGTGACCTGAAGAGACACAGTGCTACATTACGGGTGTTGTCAAGGGTTCTGTCACAACTGAGCATCCACCAAAGCCCAGACAGGAAAATAAGGCCACTTCACGAATAGCTTCGGCACAAGCCCATGAGAAGGGACTTTCTGGACTTGAAGGACCCTAGGCTGGCTTGTTTGTCATGAGGTGAGCCAGATGGTGGAAAGGGCTTGAAGGTGAAAGAGGGCTTTCAAAAGGGAGAAGTGGACTTGAGGGGGAGTGAATAATGGGTCCCCAACAAAAGTCCTCCTTCTTTGTTGAATCGTAGCTGTTTCTTCTGCCCAGTGCCCCTCCCCACAGCAAGTCCTCTGACCTCATCCAAGATTCGGTTCTTGGCTCGGGTGATGGCGGAGTTCAGGGCGTTGATCCACGACTCCTTCTCTTCTGGACTCACTGCCAGGAAGATCAGGTTGGGTGCCTGTGAGAGGAAGATTTTTGTTTCAGCCAGGATTTTAGAGTTCGTGCCTCACCTTGACAGTGAAGAAATAAGAAATTATAATCTCATTCTCTTAGACCCAGCTTCTGGAAGGAGACTGCTTCTGGAGTCACCTACAACTGAAGGAACTCAGCCTCTATTTCTGTAAAATGCCATAACCAGAGGTTGTTTTAGAAATGAAGAGCTAAGAAGAGCACTGGATAGTAATAATGGATTGGATATGGCCCTGGAGATAATTAGGAGGTTTGATAAAGGACTGGTATTAAAGATCATTAAATGTTTGGGGAAACAGGATGCGACTGGAAATGGCTTCCCCAGGTTCCTTCAGACAAAAGAAATTAATTAGATGCAGACCTTTAATCACCAATAGGGCAAGGACACTACTGACTTTCCTCCAAGAGATAAACTGTGCATACAGGGGTGTGTGTGTTTGGGAGACAGAGACAGAGAGAGAGACAAAGAGAGTGAGATACACAGAGAGAGAGAGAGAGAGAGAGAGACAGACAGACAGACAGACAGACAGACACAGACAGACAAAGATTGAGATTGGGAAGGAGGAAAGAGAAAGAGTGAAAGCTGACCTGCCCGAGGGAAGGAAACGGCCATCATATTCCCTAGTTAAGTGCTAGGAGCCAGCAGGACAGCAAGCAATTCAGGGCCTCTGAGTCAACACTGCTGAGGGAAGAACCTAGAGAGGGAAGGCTGTTCTCACCCTGACTGCTGTGTTCCTGTGGCCTGGGTGGCAGGAGGAACCTACCGTGTTACCGGGCTGCTTGGAGTGGGCGAGAGTAAACTTGCTGTGATTTTTCTTGCTTCTGCTCTTGGATTTCCGGAGCTCTTCACACTTCTCATAGTCACTCAGGTCAAACACTTCCTGAATATTTTTTTCATCTTTTACCTACAGAAGATTTAGGGGTGAGATAAAGAAGATAAAATTAGTTAGCTCCCCACCCTCCAAACTGCAGTCTAAACTGGGAGAGGTGGTCTCTAATCCCAGAACCCAAGAGGCTGAGGCAGGAGGATCACTTTGAGTTTGACGCCAGCCTGGCCTATGAAGTGAGTTCAAGGCCAGCCTGAACTGCACAGTAAAACTCTGTCTCAAAAAATATAAAAAACAAAATGTCAGTCTAAAACAGTCTCTTGAAACAATAGCAACCTGAGGAAAGGGCAGGATGACAGGAAAAGGCCATCCTGCCGGAGGTTTCCAGAGGACTGAGAATGGGGTGTGGGATAAGGGCAGCCCCTCCATCCTGAGTCCTACAGTGGGTGTGTTTACAATGCTCACCCAACCTGCCATCTCCTGAGCTTCTCTTTACTCATGACCCCCATTCTGTTCCCAAAGAACACAACTTACAAGTTCTTAAAATGCTCACACCCTTAAAAGGCCATGATGAAGAGGGAACCCCAATCATCCCCAACCAAGGAAGACCTGGGTGGTCCCTGATGATCCAGATGGCTGCTCAGACTCGAAAGGCTGTCTCTGGTCTCACTTGTTCTGTTCACACGGTAACTTCTTGCCCTCTCCCTGGACCCACCTCTGATACCAAAGCAGTATTTGCTATGATAAAGACTCAGTACAGTTAGTTCTTATCTGGTTAAAACTAACCACATAAGTGAATGCAGTGCAGGTCTTCCTTGGAAGATATCTGTCCTGCTGGACTAGAATTGTTTACCAAAGAAGCTCTGGCTTCCCAAGTCCTGGTATAGGCAGCGTGCATTGTGTCTGTGCCCTCGTCTTCCCTTCAGGATCTTGCCAACTTTAAAGTGGTGAAGTAGCTCTCTCTTCTGTTCCTCAGCCCATGTAAGGTTTTATATGTGCCCAGCCCTCTAAACTGCTGCTGGATCTAGGGCCTGAAGGCAGCAGGACAGATAACCACTGCTTGCTTAAGGGGAGTGACAGCCCATTCATCTACTTTTGTCACTTACTTAGGAAAGGCTTGGTTCCCTAGCTTCAGACTGGAAAGCAACCAGAGGCTCTGAAGGATCACAGAAACAAGGTGTTACAAGGGGTATCTGAGACAATTCCCAGAAACCCAGGGCCAGGGAGCAGGCTGATGCATTATCCCTACTCTCCCCACCTCTCCCTGAGTTAGACTATCAGCAGGGGCCGGAAACTTCAGAGAGGAAAGTGCCCGGCATGTGTGTGCAGCCAGGGGAAGAGAGTAACTTGTTCCATTTTCCTGAGGGACAGGGAAGGGAAGGGAGTTGCTTTGGCTTGGACATGGGCTGATATGGAGGTCTGGGAGGGAAACACTGACAGAGGGTGACTCTTGGTAGGGCAGGGGTAGAGGATGGGACAAGGACAGCTCCACTGCCGAGAAAGATGGACATCCCTGGGTTGGGCAGTCTTGCTCTTCTCTGCACTGTGCTCCCCTACAGTCTAATTCACAAAGTCTCATTTATAATCACTCAGGCCAGGGAGATAGTTCAGTGGCATAAGCGCTTGCCTGGCAAAAGCAAAGTCCTGAGTTCAATCCCTGGTACAGCAAAAAAAAAAAAAAAAAAAAAGTTTTGGAGCTGGGAGATAGCTCTGTGGCACAAGTGCCTGCCTAGCAAGTGCAAGGTCACGAGTTTGAACTTTGGTCCCGTTTCCAAAAAAATTAATTTCGCAGGCTATAATCACCCAAAGTTCCTAGACATAGGTCACAGCAGTGTCATAGTAAACATGGAAGAAATTCTATGGGGGAGGTAGTTGTGGATCTCAACATTCCAAGCAGAAGTAATAAGGAGGACAAGACTGGTGTAAACTCTGGGAGAGTCACTGTGATTTTTTTTTTTTGTTTGCACCAACATGTAAATTATAAATATTATACTATAGTTTAACAAAATCTTTTTTTTTTTTTTTTTTTTTTGCAGAACCAGGTATCAAACTAAGGAGTTTGCACTTTCCAGGCAGGCACTTATGCCCCTGAGCTATCTCTCCAGTCCCCCAAAAATCTTAAATTGATTGGTTCTGGACTTTTTGGGAAGTGGGCAAAATAAAGCCTACTCTCTTCTGTGAGTGTCACCTTTCCATGAGACCTGTAGTGGTGTAACAACTGTGGGGGACAGGAACTCAACATGATATTTCCTTTTCCTGTACCATTCCCGGCAGGGGGCTGGGGCCCCGGAGGAATCAGATGGTCCTGACTCACAGGACACCAGGCTGAGGTCATGCTACCCTTTCCTTGGCTCTGGATGGCTTCCTCCAGACACCAGGCACAATCAAGTTCTTTTGGCCCCCAGACTCTGCTCTTTGGACAAGTACAAACAAGAAAAAAAAGTCTTGTTTCTTCTACGCTTTCACTGTTCTCTAGTTTCCTCTTTGACGCGTAGGAAATTCTCCCTGATTGCTCACTTGAGCTTCCTGCCATTATGAAGTTCGGGAAGGCATAGGGTACATTCTGACACTTGTTTTTTTTTTTTAAAAATATAAAGCCAGAAAACTGTAGTGAGAACTTTCTGCAGGATTTGTGACTGAACAGAGGTGACCCTTACAACTCAATCTTCCTGTCTTCTCTCACCTCACTGCTAAGACTCTCCCTCAGCAAGTTTTCAACGGCAGTCACAGCCAGGTTTAAACACCTGCAAGGGGAGCGCTTGAGCTTTCTTAAAGCTCCGTTCTGTCCTAGTCGCCTCAGCACTGCTGTTCTCAGATGAGCTTGTTCTCCTGGACTGCGTGTCTGCTTCAATACCATAAAAGGAATTATTTACCTAAATATAATCTACGGAACAGCAGTGTCTACTGCAGAAAGCAGAAGTGGTTAGCACTGAGGCAGGACTTCCCAGTGAGCCCTGGGGGTGGGGGGAAACACACAGGGAGGAGAGGCCAGGCTCAGGGGATCACAGGACCTTAGCCAGGCAACTCTGGCACATCCCAAGGGAGAATTCCAAGTTCTCACTCTCACAACTTGTTACTGGTCACAAGAACTAGGAGGAGAAAGGAGAAGAGCTTGACTCAAAGGTCTGTGCTCTTTGATTCTGACCCAATATGGCCTGTGATTTTCATGTTTAACTACAGAGCCAGAACCACGCAGAGACAGCAGGGGCTTGCAACTTTATTTTTTCTGCCCTCTGATATAAATAAGGGTGGGCAGGAAGAAGTTGGCATAAGAGAACTTTATCTTTTTATATTTTTAAGTGGAGTGGAACAGAGAGCATAATGGTTAGGGACATCAGTTTCCACAAAGGACTGCCTGGCATCACATTCTACCCAAGGTCACAAGACTGACCCTGGATTGTGTTTTCTCTGATCAGAGCGGCACCATAGGCCCCTGCCACACACAGAAAAGGAAAGGCTGGCTGGGTGCTGTGGGGAGACAGGTGAGGACGAGGGAAGAGCTGAGCAGCTGTTTTAGTAGCAACAACAAAGGACAAAATCCTGTATTTCAGGATGCCAGGACAGGGCAGGAGGCAGCAGGGAATACGCGGGACTTCTAGAACATGTTGGGAGAAGACAATCGCTGTCACAGAGGTATTTGCAAAGAAAAAACATGAAATCAGAAGCAAACTCAACTTCTAATTCTTGCTCAGATCTTCTCACGGAAAAGAGACTTTTCCCTGTGGAGCAAGATGGGGCAGAGACTCAAACTTGACTTAGACAGGGAGCCCCCCTGTAGCCGCGCCCCCAAGACACTGGGGCTCACAAGAGGCAAGGGGCACCTACCTCCTTCTCGGAGATACACAGCTGGTCCCCTCTCAGCACCACGTAGCGGTTTTTCCAAATCTCCCTGAAAATTCCTTTCCCGCAGAATTTCCGGACCCAGCCGACCTTCTCCGGCGGTGTAGACTGATGATTTCCATCCTGAGGCCCCTGTCCCGGGGCGAGACAAGGAGCAGGCGTGAGGTGACCGCAGCCGGGTCCGCCCCTGACCCTCTCGACGCCGCTGAAGGCTGCAGCCCGAGAGCCCGGGGTCGCCTCCAGTTCGGAGGCGGTCTGCGCTCGCCACAACTCTGCGGGCGACCCCAACTCCCACTCCGCTCCCGAACCCCGGGACTGAGGCAGGGGCGAGGAGGGCGGGCCAGGAGCGCGGCCCAGGCCCCGGCCTCCTCCCGGCGAGCGGCGCTTTCCTTCCTTGGGTTTATCTCTCATTGTCTCCTCGCCGCCGCCGCCGCCGCCGCCGCCGAGCCGGGGCAGAGGAGGGCGCCGGGCGGGCGCAGCGGCCAAGTTGAAACCTCGGGTGCGGGTAAACAAACAAAAGCCCCGAGTGGGCGCCGGCTGGGGCGCGGGGGCGCGGGTCGCCCGGCGGCGAGGTCCCGACGGGCCAGGGTCACGGCGCACTTACCCTTTTGGCGGGGTTGTTCTTCTTCATGGTTCCGGCGGACGCGGGTGCACGGGCGGCCCCGTGTGGGGCCGAGGCCGCGTTTGGGCTCCTTCCCCGCGGGAGGGTGGCCGAGATGCCCCGGCGCCGCCGCCGCCGCCGCCGCTCCGCCTCCCTCCGCCCGCGCCGCGCCCGCGCCCGCGCCCCCCTCCGCGGCTCGGGTTACAGCGCGGGCCGCCTCCCTCGCACTCGCGCTCGCACTCGCGCCGCACTCACGCGCGCCCGCTCCCCGCCCCCCGCCGCCCTCCAGCCCGGCGCCCACGCGGCCCGGCCCAGCGCGCCCCCGTCGCCGGCCTGCGCCCTGCGCCCTGCGGCTCCATCACGGGCCGCTGACATCGCGAGTCCGGGGAGAACCGGGCAAACTGCGGAGCCGCCGCCAGGGCGCCCCCCACCCCGGGCTTTTGTTTCTGACACGCAGCGTGGAGAGGTTCGACCGCGCCCGGCCGCGACCCGGACCCGGACCCGGACCCGGACCCCGACCCAGACCCCGACAGCGGAGGAGAGGATGAGCAGGAGAGATGCCCTGCGGAGCCGGCTGAGCAGAGTTTTTAGAGGCACAGCAATTGCGGAGGACTGGAGATAACCGGATCGAGACTCTCTCTCTCCCACGCCCAAAACAAAAACCGGAGCGCGGGTCCGAAGCACCTTGAGCTCACGACCCCCCCAACCCCCCGCCCGCCTGAGTTTTTAAGGGGCCTGGGCGGATCAGATGTTGGGGGAAAAAGTTTTATGCTTCCAAGAATGGACTTGGGGATGGAGTGGGAGAGAAGTTACTGTTCCTATATATCTCTTCCAGTTTACAAAGCCTCAGGCCTTAGTTGAGTCACAGAAGAATAATCCTAAGTATTATATTAGGTGGATCTAAGGATCTACACTTCACTGGGAGACAAAAGAGACTCAGAAGGGCCGAGGGATTTGCAGGCGCATCCTTTTCCTGTAAAGGCTGGTAGGACAATTCAGTTTCCAAAGCAATGATTGATTGTACCAGCGGTATAACAGAATAGCAGCTGCAGGTGAGGTTTAAACTTCCCAAGCATCTTTTGCGGCTGCTGTGCCCAGTAAACATCCCATCCTACCTGGGAACCGCTGCAGAACCCTCCCACCCAGATCTGCTACACAGTTCGCGGGACACATTTCAGTAACTTCCTGACTTTCAGCACACATGTGATGTAAAGAAATTGGGAAGCCCTAGCTGAGTAATGGGTTCATCGCTCCTCAGATCACTGAATTTCCTTAAGCCTTTGTCCCGCTGCATATTGGTGAGGGATGAACTGCCACATCCATTGAAGAAATACGAAATGATCTGTGAAAATCCTTTGATGATGAAAGTACTGTCCTGTAGAGCTAATTATGAGATAGTAATAAATTAATAAACATTGCCTGGCTGGCTGTGGTGGCACATGCTTGTAATCCCAGCAGTCTGGAGGCTGAGAGTTCAAGGACAGCCTGTACTACAAAGCAAGACGCTGTCCCAAAAAACAAAACAATCCCCAATACACAATGCCTGACACTGTAGGTCTCCAATAACCACAAAATGCATAGACATCTCAGTTACAGAAAAGCAGGAGAAAAGGAAAATCCCTCTTTCTAGGGATATCCGAAGTGGAAGCGTTGGCTAGGTTTGTGGTTCTGAGGGATGGAGGCTGTGTGGGCTTTCTCTGGTATCTGTCAGGCTGAGGGGGCCGTGTGGTGTCTCTTCCCAGATCCACTATCCTAATCCAGTAATATTCCACTCAACCTCATTTCACTCACCACCCTAATTAATTCCTGTATTTCAAACTAATGCAGAACTTTATTCCTTCAAAATAGTCTGCCATTTCTTTAAATCTTTAGTGCCACCTTGTAAAGCTTATAGGAAAAATATTAATACTCCCACTTGGGAAATGTGGAAACAGGGCATGGCAAAGCAACTCATTCAAATTTACACATTAGTAGTTTAGTGGATTAGAATGGAGACTCCAACTGAGCCTTTAGAGTTTGTGTGTGTGTATGTGCACATACGACACATTTCCCAGACCATCCATCTCCTCTCCTTCCCACTATATTTTCTTAGTCTCCTGTTTAAAAGGTCATGAAAAAGAATGAGGATCACTATGAGTCTGAGCTGTGCAGTGAGACCCTGTACCAAATACATAAAAAGAAGAAAAAGAATGAGAAAAATCAAGGATATTTTCATAAATAAGGGCACCAAGGTGAGAACTGGACAGGAATGATTTTGGACAGTCCCTTAAAGGGGTTGGGGTTGTGCCTTGGGGCAGAGCCCTGGCCTGTTACAGGTGAGAGTATGGGTTGGTTCTCAGCACTGCCACAGAAAACAAAAAAGTATAGATGAAGATTTTGGTTTAAAGGAAAGAGGTAACCTGTGACTTGCCCCATCTCCTTCCTTTTCTGTAACTTTTATTTAGTTAACCTGTCTTTTCATCCCCCCTGTATGCAAAGTACTGGTCTCCTTGTGCACTGCCTCACACAGGAGCTGGAGCTTTTGAAAAACATCAGGCAAAAGACCCATAAAAAATAACCGTCCAAAGTAATTTTCAGATTCTAGAGCAGATGCATGTGGGCTGCAGAAGCTCCTCTGCCTGTCTGCTCTCTAAGATGTTACATAAATCGCTGGCCGCTCACTCCCCTTCTTATTGACCTGCAGTGCAGCACTGCTTTGCCCTGTGGCCCCACCTCCCTTACCACCCCTGCCACCTTGCAGCACCCCCTCTGAAGGCCACACTCCTCCCTTGTCTGTGCCCAAAACTGATTGTTCTCTCCCCAGGTGAAGCTCAGGGCACCTGAATTTGAATCCATGTGATACTGTTTTTCCAAGGCCTAATGCTTAAGTGAGAAATCAGAACAAGCACATCTGGGATTATTTACACATTTTTCTAGCACTATCTTTCCTGTTAGCTTGGCACCACACACACCCAAATCACAAAAATAACTCAGGCTTCTGACTTTGGGGGAGATAAGATGCTGGGGTTACTCCCCTAACTATATGTATGCATGAGATGCCACTGCCAGTGGCTTTATTCCTCAGTTGAATATTCTACAAGAAATGCTACTTATGGGAAAAAGAAAGAAGCCACCAGAGGTAAAATCTTGTGAATTGCTGCTTGCAGGATTACTGGACAGAAACTACAGTTAAAAAATACCTTTTGCGGGCCGGTGAGATAGTTCAGTGGTCTAAAGCGCCTGCTTAGGAAAGCTCAGGCAACTGCAGGGACTACGGTTCAATCCCCGGCACCACATGCTGCGCCAGCTCCACCACCAGGGCAGGCTGGGCCAGCCATAAAATAAGTAAATAAACAAACAAGCAAAAAAATAAATAAAAAAATAAACTTCAAAAAAAAATACTCTTTGCTTTTGTAAATGAGACATAGTTTTTTTTTTTTTTTAATTTTGTACAGGATTTCACTATGCAGCTAAGGTTTGTAGTGATCTTTTTGTCTCAGCCTCCCCAACACTAGGTTTACAAGTGTGCGCCACCATGCCCAGTTTTAGTGGCCAGCGAAGCATGCCCAGGGTAGGGCCTGTATGGCACGTGGTACTAAGGATTGAACCCCAGTCTTTTCACTTGCCATGCAGGTGCTTAGACTGCTGAGCTATCTCCCCAGCCCAGTTTTGACTGAGGCATTTCAATTTAGGGGGAGTGGATCATTAAAAGCATAAAAGACTTAATTTTGCTTTGGAGACAGGATCTGTAGTACATAGAAGGCTTGTCTTGAACTCACTGTGTAGCCCAGGCTGGCCTTGAACTGGCAGCAATGCTCCTGCCTGGGCCTCCCAAGCAATGGTGTTACAGGTGTCAACTACCATGCCTGACTTTAAACTGTTTTTTAAAGGAAAAAAAAAATGAAGGGCCAATAATAGTGGAATCAGCTTTGTAAATTACAGGTAAAAATAGAAGTCTATGATTCCTAGTAAGGAAGTGACAAAATTTGAGTATTTTAAAATGAGCCCTAAGGAAAATCTCATTTTTTGGATTTCTTGATATTGTTAGTTAAGAGGCAAATGGAAGCAAGTGAATAATAAAGAATAATATAAGAAAAGTCTTATTTTTCTTGTTCTAGAACCATTTTGCTAAGAAAAGTGATCACATGTAGTAATCCACTCCAAGGACGGTGGTTTCCATTCTTTTAAGAGTATATAACAAGCAAAACACTGTACTTATAAAATATTGCCACCTGAAGAACAAACTTCCTCAAGAACAACAACAAAAAAAGATTAAAAAATGACTGAAAAGGACCATAGAACCAGAAAACAGAAAAGAACTTCGATCTTAGTTATAATATGGGTGAAGTTTAAGAGCTTCATATGAATGTGTATATGAGCTTTGGGAGAAGTCGAGAAAAGGGAGAAAACATAACCTTTCATTTTTGCCTCTTTCTTAAACCACTGATTAGTACAATGGGAGGGTTGGCAAAAGTTTGATCAATTTTATTATAATTCTGTATCTCAAAGTTGGAGATAGAAATCGTTTTACTATTACTAGCTAAATTATATAGAATGATTACTTGCATCGGGTTCTAAGCACTTCACATGTATCGCATTTAATCCTTAAAATCCTATGAGGAGTGTAACCATGAGGTATAAAAAGTAACACTATATATTAAAAGGCTCAAGTCAATAACTTTGGACAATTGCCAGTTGTGCTAGTAATTCATTACTATTTTGGACTATTGGATTATATTGGGCTTATTTTGCTGAATTCAGGTACCTACAATATTTGAACTGGCACCACATATGAAAAGATCTTTTAAAGACTTCTCCAGATACAGCTTCTCTAACAGCAATGGAACACCTATCTCTGACAAAACAAAACAAAAAAGGGGGATATAAATAAAGGACCATTTTGTAGTGAAAAAAAAATACATATGTACATACAGGATAGTTAGGATAGATATACAGCTACTTTCTCTTAGTTCAATAAGGTTTGTACTAATATTGTTTAGACAAGATATCATGTCTACATCTTGTCCTCTGAATAACTACTATGAAGACAACAGTGTGCAATGTATTACTGTAACTGTCCTACTAACCTATTTTGAAACTGTTTCATTGCTATTCTTTCTCATTAAAATGCATAAAAAAGGGCCGGCGAGATGGTTCAGTGGTCTAAAGTGCCTGCTTAGGAGGGCTCAGGCAACTGCGGGGACTGCAGTTCGATCCCCGGCACCACATGCTGCGCCAGCGCCACCACCAGGGCAGGCTGAGCCAGCCACAAAATGAATAAATAAAGAAACAAACAAACACAACAAGCAAACAAATAAATAAATAAATAAAATTTAA